>PISX010004330.1:0-12793 GCA_004024625.1 Mellivora capensis
ATTGAAATCATCACATAATTTGTTTCTAAGTCTGATGTGTCACATTTATAGAAGACCACACTTGTTTTATTTAATATCTATTCTCTGTAAATATATTAGCACCTCCAACATTAAAAACTTAGTTGGTCTTGAAGCTGCAGGAGATCACAATGGTTTTAAAACTAATTTTACTTGCACAGAGTATAAAAATACCAATGATAAAAATTTCAGATTAAGGAATTTTGTTCTCTTTGCTTTTGAAGACAGTATGAACAAACAAAAAAACGTAATGGTACTCTCAGACAGAAAAATCAGAATATTCCAGCTATAAACTGATAAAATTAATCAAAATTATTTTATTGAACTCATTTTCATTTGCTCAATTTAATTCCTATTTTAAAATACCTCTCTACTTCAGTCCATAGTGTTCTACTTACAACAATCATTAAACATCAAAAGACTAATGATATAGTATCTATTATTTTAAGTGTGTTGTAAAACATACCTATGAAATATAAAAAAAAAAGCTTATGCGGTTTTTAGAGATGATGTTTCTTTTATCAAGTAAAACCAGTAACAGAACACAAAAAAGAAGTATCTACTTTAACTACTTGGGCTCAGAATATAACAAAGGACTGGAACTATATATCCCTAGAAAAGAAATGATAAAAACGATCCTCCACAATTATTTTAAGTGTTAATAGGTATACATACCCTTCCCATCTCAAATTCTCGACAGGCCATCACAATGATCTATAAAGAAATGAGAGATGGGATGAGATGAAGACTGTATCAATTAAACACAATTTTACTTTTAAAATAAAATACAAATTCTAAGAATTACTTTTTAACTAGGTGTAATTATACCTAGCCTGTCAAAAAAAGTAGTTTTAATATTAAAAGTAGGAACTAAAGAAATGATCAAAACCACACCTTGTAATCAAGGAATAACTATATAGCAACAAATTAAATTGGCTTCAATTATCATAATGTATTTAATTTGAATTAAATTTTATGATCCTTATAGACCAGCCTCTGACTTTTGAAATTACATTAAAATATCACTTTTAGGATATTTACCCAAGTAGCACTATGAAATATTTTATTTTACTTTATTTTATTATTTTTTTTTTAAGATTTTATTTATTTATTTGAGAGAGAGGCAGTGAGAGAGCATGAGCGAGGAGAAGGTCAGAGGGAGAAGCAGACTCCCCGTGGAGCTGGGAGCCTGATGCGGGACTCGATCCCGGGTCTCCGGGATCATGACCTGAGCCGAAGGCAGTCGTCCAACCAACTGAGCCACCCAGGCGTCCCAGCACTATGAAATATTTTAAAAACATTTAATAAAATTATCTGAAGGCTGAATACATTTAATACTGTCTTTAAACAAGAAGGTTATTAGATTTGCTTCTTTATCCCAACATTTTATAATGTAATGTTTTAAACATATAGCAAAGTTGAAATAGTCTTAACAGTAAATACTATATAGCTACCATCTATATTCTACCATTAACACTTCACTTTTTTTCTATCACAGTTATCCCTGTATCCATCTAACTTGGTAGATATCTTAACAGTTACTGACTGATGAAAAGATTTAAGGTATTATCATACTCTTCCCTTAAAATATTTCAACTCATTTGTGAGAATCAAATGAAACATCCTAGACTTCAGTTTAAGTCTTTTTAGTAAACATAAGTTATAATTAACACATCATTATAGCTAAAAAGTCTTTCTTCTCACCCCTTATTCAGTAAAACATCCTATGACATCACATGTAATAACTGTCAAAACATATTGTGAAAAGTAAATTACTTACTACGACATTGTACTCCCATATCATCCTCCAAAAATCTATTACTGTATTTGCTAAAGGTCCTTGGGTTGCCACATATGCTTTTGGCCCATAAACACCCTAAAATAGTTAAAAGGAAATTTCATATTTATTACAATTACCAAAAGTATTTCCTTACCTAATTTTAAGGTTTCAAATTTTATTAGTAATACTCCTCTTTTCACGTTAAGTATTTCCAAATAATATACTTTTTTGTGTATTTATTAGAAATGGCACACAGAACTGATAACTGAACTGCCTTCTGCTAATTTACAAATTATTATTTCCCTGGCTTCAAAAAAAAAAAGGCCCCAATACCTAGTCACCAAAGCTAACTAAACAGAAACATAAAAAGCATGCTTTGATTCTAAAAATAACAGTAAAACTACCTAATAGTTCTTTCTTAGCTAGATTCTTCCATAGCTACCTTCAATTATTTACACAACTTAAAAGGTTTTTGGGGTGTCTACTATATATATATCTAATAACAAACCTGGGAATATACCAAATAAGACAGCAGACTAAAATACTAAACTAGCACATAATTAAATCACATGATAGATCAGTGTTACTAAGCAGAATTAAAAACTGGAGCTTTTTTTTGTTTTTAAAGATTCTATATTTAAGTAATCTTTATACCTAGTGCGGCGCTCAAACTTACAACCCTTCATTGACTGAGCCAGCCAGGTGCCCCACAAAACTAGAACTTTTAACCATGTCCTTATAAAAAGAATACCAACATTGACAACATCTGAAACAGCAAACCACCTACATATTAGTTTTTGTTTAACTTCTTATTCTTAGTTTTGGGTTTTGTCATAATTTTAATTAAATTGATTTTGTTGGGGGGGGTTATTTGAAACCATGACTGTTTAATGTTGCCATGGGTAATATTAATTTTACCATGTAACTTGTACCACTCGTAATATTTCTGTCAACTAAATATTTTTTTTAAATTTTATTTATTTATTTGACAGAGAGAAACACAGCTAGAGAGAGGGTACACAAGTAGGAGGAGTGGGAGAGGGAGAAGCAGGCTTTCTACTGAGCAGGAAGCCCGATGCAGGGCTCAATCCCAGGGCCCTGGGATCATGACCCGAGCTGAAGACAGAGGCCTAATGACTGAGCCACCCAGGCACCCCAACAAAAAAATTTTTTTTTTTAAGATTTTATTTATTTCACAGAGAGTAGGCAGAGAGGCAGGCAGAGAGAGAGGAGGAAGCAGGCTCCCCAAGCAGAGAGCCCCATGCGGGGCTCGATCCCAGGACCTGAGCCGAAGGCAGAGGCTTCTAAGCCTCTGAGCCTCTGAGCCACCCAGGCGCCCCCCAACAAAATATTTTTTTAAAAGTATCTATAAATACCATATATAAAAGAATTGAAATTATACTGTCATTCAAAAACCCAGAATAACTAATGGAAAAAGTAGTTTTTATTTAATCAAGTAGCAGTTTCAATCTGTCTGTTGGTAACTACTATGCAAGAACTTGACTGCTTTCAATATAAGAGTATCCAAAAATGGTTATCTACATAAATGCTGTATTTAATCTTGTATTCAGTTGGGTTGTCACTCGAAACACAGTGACAATTTTCAAAAAGTTTTAATCTAAATTTATATTCTATAATTTTAAATCAGTATTACTCAGTAATTCCAGCCCTGATAATTTATCCTAAGAAATTATTCAAAAGAATAACAAGGTTCACTGCAATATTACCATCAAGAAAATTGGAAACAACCTATATAGTTCAAAAACAAGGAATAACCATGTATGTACATTTGTGTATATAAACCAAAGGGACAATGGAGAAGATGATTTATCAAATGGTAAACTGTTTATAAGCCTTCAATGTTAAAAAAAGAAAAGAAAAGAAAAAATAGAAAGCAATCTCAACTATCATGAAACTAAGCAAAACTCTTTCTCTATGAATAAGGTTAGAAGAAAGGAAGGAAACCACATAGAGTCAGGGCTGTGAACTTTTTGTTTTGTCTTTGCTGCTCTATGGTATAATATTTGGTATATGGTATAATATAATAATATATGGTATAATATTTAGGCAATTTAAAAAACTTTTTAATAAAACTAGTATGTAGGAGGACATTAAGTAGGGCAGAGAAACATCATTTGAAGTTAATACATACCTTAATAAAATTTGCATTGATATAGTCTGAATCTTGAGAAGGAGTCTTTAGAGTCAACTTAACTCGGCTGTGATCAACTATAAGAAAAAAAAAAGGATTTCATAAATTACATCCTATTGGTAAACATGTGTTTTCTAGTAAACTATATAAGTTGAAAATATTTTCCTTGAAGAACAATTTCTAACATCATATTTATAAAAAATAAGTCTATAAAAACAAAAATCTCATAACATAAAGCTGTGTTATAAAGCTATAATCAGAATAATCTCAGGAACTCTTTTAAAATACAAATTACTGGGCATCATCCCAGATTTGCTAGACAAGAGCCCAGGGCTGCAGTTTTTTAACAAACATATGAGGTAGTGGACACTAACCACTAATGCACAAGCTCATTTGCCAAAATTCTTAGTAGGAAATGCAGCTTTCATGTTTCACAAGAAATTACAAAAATTGAGTAAATTATGACAAATGAAGTAAGATAATGCATAAAAAGTGCTAATTACTGCACTTGGCAATAATATATATTATTAGGTAATACCAAATTAAGGTAAAAAAAGTCTTTACCAAAAAGTTCAAAAAATATAGGGGCGCCTGGGTGGCTCAGACGGTTAGGCGTCTGCCTTCAGGTGGGGTCGTGATCCCAGGATCCTGGAATCGAGCCCTGTATCAGGTTCCTTGCTCAGCGTGGGACCCGATTTTCCCTCTCCCTTTGCTGCTCCCCCTGTTTGTTCTTTCTCCCACTATTTCTCTTCCTGTCAAATAAATAAATAAAATCTTTAAAATATACATATATAAATTTCATTAGTTTTGGGGCGCCTGGGTGGCTCAGTGGGTTGAGCCTCTGCCTTCGGCTCGGGTCGTGCTCTCGGGGTTCTGGGATCAAGCCCCGCGTCGGGCTCTCTGCTCGGCAGAGAGCCTGTTTCCCCCTCTCTCTCTGCCTGCTTGTGATCTCTCTGTCAAATAAATAAATAAAATCTTTAAAAAAAAAAAATTCATTAGTCTTATAAATTTGCAATTTTATTTTTTCAAATAAAATATGTATGTGATTTTTAAAAATCAGATTTTAAAGAAAGGCTTTTTTTTTTCTTAAAGTTTAAGCGGGCTCCACACACAGCATGGAGCCCAGTGTGGGGCTTGAACTCACAATGCTGAGAACCAAGACCTTAGCTGAGATCAAGTCAAATACCTAACCAACTGAGCCACCTAGGCACACGTTAAAGAAAGGAATAAAATGAAAAGTAATCTTCCCCTGTCCTTGAAGTCCAGGTATCTCTTTCCCAACAAAGACACTATTAAGGTTCTTTTTCCCTTCCAGCAGTAATTTTTATGCATATACCTACATTCTTTGAAAACTATGCAAATGTAATCATCCCATTCTCTGTTATTTCACTTTTTAGTTAATCCTATATCCTGGAACTCTTCCTAGAGCTAATATAATACAGGTCTATCTTATTCACATGTTACATAAAGTCCACTGTATGGGTGTTTTGTTATTTACTTAACCAGCTATAGTACTGATGGCCCATTTTTTCCTATTAAAATCTACCACACTGAACACTGCTATACATGTATCTGCTTTCACTGTGGTATAACCTAAGTTCCTAACAAAAAAAATGCTACTTGCCTTCTAAAAGTTGTATACTAACTTACACAATACAAATGCCATTTGTAAGAGTGACTGAGTCTTATACTTTTTAATAGGTAACATTCTAAAAAGTAAAAAAAAGGGACGCCTGGGTGGCTCAGTTGGTTGGACGACTGCCTTCGGCTCAGGTCATGATCCCGGAGACCCGGGATCAAGTCCGGCATTGGGCTCCCAGCTCCACCGGGAGTCTGCTTCTCCCTCTAACCTTCTCATTCATGCTCTCTCTTACTGTCTCTCTCTTAAATAAATAAATAAAATCTTAAAAAAAAATTAGACATATATCTCTTGAACTATGCAAGTGGTCACACATTTTCATACAGTTACTGATTATTGAGGTTTCTTTTACCATATACTACTTCTTTATATCCTTTACACATTTTTACCTATGTCTATGTTTTTCTGCCAATTTATATGAAAAAAGAAAAATCAGTCTTTAGTCATAAGTAATGCAAATAGTTTTGTTTCAGTTTGTGTTCTTAAAAATTTTTTTCTTTCCAGGATCCTACATTATATATAGTTATTATTTCTCCTTAGTTTGTTCTAGTCTACCAAAGTTGCTTTTATTTTTTTTTTAATGACTAGAATGAGGTTTATGAATTTTAGCAAGAATACCAGGGAATGATGACGTGTCATTCTCAGTGAAAAGACACACCAAGGGGTTTATGATGTCAATTTCATATTATTTGTGATATTAATCCTGAATACTTGGTTAATATGGTGTTACCTAGTTGTCTCCCACTATAAAGTTACTATCTTTCCATTTGTAGTAATAAATATTTGGGGGGAGATACTTTGAGCCTATGAAATCCTAAAGCAGTAGGATTGCCTAATATTCACAGGTATCTAGATTAGAAAGAACCACAGCATTTAATATATAAGATGCCATTATCATATTATGGTCCTGTCTAATCCAGGGATGATGAATATTAAAGGCAATTAGAGTAGAAAAAGACAAATACAGAAATAGTAACAGACATGAATAAAACTTTTTAGCAAACCCTTAAAAGTCAACTAATGAATAACTAATTTGTCAATGACTCAAGTTTTATACATTAGTACTAAGGCCCAGTTCTGCTGATTTTATTAATTTTTGGTGAAATATTCAAGGATTAGTAGGAAGAGATACAGAGAAAGACATATTAGCCTCCAATTAAAATCATGTATCTCTTTTCCGTGTTTCCAGAAAAGAGAATGGTTTGTATGTTTATCAATGCTCTGTTTCTTACCTCACTTGATCTTCTGGTAAATGGGAATATTTAGTAGTTAGGATAATGACAGTTAAGTAACTACACGAAGCTTCCTCTCACCATTGTTTACCAGTAACGAGGAGTCCCAATTAACTAACCTTATTCATGTGGCATATTAGTCTCCAGTTAAAGTATCTCAAACACAGGACCCTGTACAAAAATTGGTTTACCACTGGATCCTCAGTAAATGTTTCTGGGGATTGTGAACCCAAATGAGAACAGTGGCTCCCAAATGACTTAGTCAATACTGGTATCAGGCTATTACATCCATGCTGGTAATTTTTTTTTTTTAAAGATTTTATTTATTTACTTGACAGAGAGAGAGAGATCACAAGTAGGAAGAGAGGCAGGCAGAAAGAGAGGGGGGAAGCAGGTTCCCTGCTGAGCAGAGAGTCCTAAATGGGGCTGGACCCCAGGACCCTGAGATCATGACCTGAGCCGAAGGCAGAGGCTTAACCCACTGAGCCACCCAGGTGCCCCGTGCTGTTAATTTTTAAAAAATATTCCATGATGAAAATTTTATACATACACAAAAATAACAAACTAAACTCCCATGTAACCATTACTGTTTTAATAATGTCAACATTTTTAAGTTTTTATTCAAATTCCAGTTAATTAACATACAGTATAATATTAAATAATTTCAACATTTTGCCAATCTTATTTCATGTCTCTAATCATAACACCTGGAGGGCTATAAAAACAAATTAAAATACAAGACTTCTAAGTACCATTTTTTTTTTTTTTTAGATTTTATTTATTTGACAGAGAGAGAGAAAGAGAGCACAAGTAAGCAGAGCAGCAGGCAGAGGGAGAGAGAGAAGTAGACTCAATACTGAGCAGGGAGCCCGACACGGATCTCGATCCCGGGACCCTGGAATCATGACCTGAGCCGAAGGCAGACACTCAACCAACTGAGCTGCCCAGGTGCCCCCTGAGTACCATATTCTGTAAGAAGTTTGATTCAGTAAGTTCAAGATGGGGCAGAAAAATGGCTTATTTTAAACTCTAAACCACAAATTTTGTAGTCACTGCTTTATACTAAATAATCATAGTATATTACTGATAATTTTAAAAACCAATGTTAGGTTGTTTATATAACATAACACATGATCACATGTATTTTCAGTTTTTCATTGGGTTCCTATGAAGCATAAACATGTGTATAACTTAAAGAATATTAAAGAAATGAAAACAATCATTCCTCTCCATGGTTTTGCTGACTGCCTCTAAAATCTCCCAAGAATCCAACTCCAAACAGATAAAACCAAGATTGGCCACATAGGAGGCTCTCTAAGCAGCAACTTTTCCCCCCAAACAAACATCAACAACCTATGGCAACAAAAAGAAAATATTTAGATATTGTCATCTCCAAAGAAATTGAAACTTCCTATTGATTAAATCCTAGGTCTCAGGGAAAAACAAGAATCTTCATAATTAAATTATAGTACACATATCACACTGATTCATCACTTCTAAAGGCTAGCCAGCTTGACTTTAGTCCTCTTAGCAAACAAAGCACAGATCATTCTTGATAAAACAGCATCTAGATATTTCTTAATTCTGGAACTGGCCTCAGTATTCTAGTATAATATAAATCAAATCTCTAATATAGCTCTAGAAAAACCTATATAATCTTTGAACAATGGTGAAACTACTTTTAGTGGAGCAGAAGCAAAAAGTCTGCTCTTGGTTATTTCAACATTGTAGTAGAGGTTCTAACTAGCAGAACAAGGCAAAAGAGGCATTCAGATTGGTAAGGAAGTACTAAAACTGTCATTATTTGGAGATAAAATAGCTCAGTATGTAAAAAAAAAAATCCTAGGGGCGCCTGGGTGGCTCAGTGGGTTAAGCCTCTGCCTTCGGCTCAGGTCATGATCCCGGGGTCCTGGGATCGAGCCCCGCATCGGGCTCTCTGCTAAGCAGGGAGCCTGCTTCCTCCTTCTCTCTCTGCCTGCCTCTCTGCCTACTTGTGACCTCTGTCTGTCAAATAAATAAAATCTTTAAAAAAAAAAAATCCTAAAGGATCCATGAAAAACTACTAAACTAATAAATGAATTCAGGAAGGTCACTAGATTTTAAAAAATCAATACAAAAATATAACTTGCATTTCTATGTGCTAGTAATAAAGAATTTGAGAATAAAATAATTTCATTCAGGGGCACCTGGGTGGCTTACTTGGTTAAGTAAGTGTCTGCCTTCGACTCAGGTCATGATCTCAGGGTCCTGGGACGGAGCCCCACATGGGGTGCCCTGCTCAGTGGGGAGCCTACTTCTCCCTCTCCCTCTCCCGCAGCTGTGCACTCTCTCTCACACGAATAAATAAAATCTTAAAAAATTTTTTCATTCAGATAAAGAATTAAAAAAATAAATACAAGACTTGTTAACCTGAAACCATAAAACACTGCTGAGAGAAATTAAATATTTAAATAAATGGAGAGACACAATTCATGTCATAGATTAAAGAATCAATATGGTTTAAGATGGCTATTCTCTCGGGACACCTGGGTGGCTCAGTTAGTTGGGCAGCTGCCTTCAGCTCAGGTCATGATCCCAGCGTCCTGGGATTGAGTCCCACATCGGGCTCCTTGCTCAGCAGGGAGCCTCCTTCTCCCTCTGCCTCTGCCTTCCTCTCTGTCTGCCTGTGCTCGCTCGCTCTCTCTCCCTCTCTGACAAATAAATAAATTAAAAAAAAAAAGAAAGAAAAAAGAAAAAAGATGGCTATTCTCCCCAAGATGATCCATAGATTCAAGGCAATCCTTATTAAAATACCATTAGGGTTTTTTGCAGACAAGCTGATCCCACAATTTATATGTAAATATAAAGGAACCAAAACAACCAAATATGGGGTGCCTGGGTGGCTCAGTGGGTTAACCCTCTGCCTTCAGCTCAGGTCATGATCTCAGGGTCCTGGGATTGAGCCCCATGTCGGGCTCTCTGCTCAGCAGGGAGCCTGCTTCCCCCTCTCTCTCTGCCTGCCTCTCTGCCTACTTGTGATCTCTCTCTCTCTGTCTAATAATTTAAATAAAATCTTAAAAAAAAACACCAACAAAATAAATTTTAAAAAATAACACAGCTGGAGAACTTAACATTTCTTGCCTTTAAAACTTACTACAGGGGTGCCTGGGTGGCTCAGTGGGTTAGGCCTCTGCCCTCTGTTCAAGTCATGATCTCAGTGTTCTGGGATTGAGTCCCACATAAGGCTCCCTGCTCAGCAGGGAGTCTGCTTCTTCCTCTCTCTCTCTCTGCCTCCCTCTCTGCCTACTTGTGATCTTTGTCTGCCAAATGAATAAATAAAATCTTAAAAAAAAAACAAAAACTTACTACAAAGCTACCATAATGAAGACAGTATGATACTGACTTAAGAATACAACAGTGTAGTAAAATTAAGAGGCCAAGAAAACAAAAACAAAAACAAAAACAAAACCCTTGTATTTATGGTCCAATGATTTCTAACAGGGGTATCAAGGCAATTCAGTAGAGAAAGGACAGTCTTTTCAACTAATGGTATTAGAACAACCCTATAAACACAGATTATTTCAGACAATTAACTGAAAATGGATTACAGACCTAAATGTAAAAGCTAAAGCTACAATGCTTTTGGAAGAAAAATAAGAAAACAGAGAATATCTTTGTGATCTTGAATTAGGCAGAGTTCACAGACAGGGTATCAAAAGCATGATCCATAAAACTGAAAAGCTGTAAAAACTTGCACACTTTAAAAGACACCTTAAGAAAATGAAAAGACAAGCCATAAAGTGGGAGGAAAAAATTTTCAGACCATATATATAAAGAAAGACTTGTATCTGGGATAGCTAAAGAACTTTAACAACTCAGTAGGATTTTTTCTTTTTAAGATTTTTATTTATTTATTTGACAGAGAGAGATCACAAGTAGCAGAGAGGCAGGCAGAGAGGTGGGGGGGAAGTAGGCTCCCTGCTGAGCAGAGAGCCTGATGTGGAGCTTGATCCCAGGACTCTGGGATCACGACCTGAGCTGAAGGCAGAGGCTTTAACCCACTGAGCCACCCAGGTGCCCCAGGATTTTTTTTTTTTTTTAAGATTTTATTTCTTTATTTGAGAGAGACAGAGAACAGAAGCAGGGAGATCCAGAAATTCCATTCTGGGGTATCTATCCAAGAAAAAGAGAGCCATATGTCCACATAAAGATTTGTGTGGAAATGTTCATAGTATCATTATTCATAATGTTCATCAACCTGTGAATGGATAAACACAATATGATATCCTTACAATGCAATACTGCTTAACAATAAAAAGGAATGAACCACATAGATAATACGACATGGATGAATCGCAAAAACATGCTTCACGAAAAATCCAGACATAAAAGACTACATATTGTATACTTACATTTACATGAAATTTCCAGAAAAGGAAAAGCTACAGACAGAAAGCATTAGTGGCTGCCTGGGGCTAAGGACTACAAACTGGCATAAATGATCATTTGATGGCTGACAGAAATGCTCTAAAACTGCATCATGTCAATGGCTGTACAACCCTATATAAATTTACTAAAAATTATTGAATTGTATATTTAAAGTGGGTAAATTTTATGGTATGTAAATTATACTTCAAAACTGTTTTAAAAAAATACTGTCTGGAAGCACCGGATATGCTAAACATGTAAAGGAAATTGACAACTTACTTTTTTTATATATATATTTTATTTATTTATTTGACACAAAGAGAGAGAGACAGTGAGAGAAGGAACACAAGCAGGGGTAGTGGGAGAGAGGTAGGCTTCCCACTGAGCAGGGAGTCCTGGCTTGATCCCAGGACCCTGCTTTTATGACCTGAGCTGAAGTAGATGTGAGCCACCTAGGCGCCCCAACTTATATTCTCTTTATGACAGAAAATAAATATACATCTCTAAGTCTAATTGCTTTTAGTATAATTTTCCAAATTAAAATGACTAGAAATTTATTGGAAACTGACTTATCAAACCTTAAATAACTTAGAAGGAAAAAAGACATTGCCAGTCTGACTATAGCACAATGATGAAGAACTCAGGATCTAGGGCAAGGCCTCTCAACCTCAGCACTACTGACATTTTGGCCTTGTGTAATTCTTTGTTGGAGGAAGAGATACAGAAGACATACTAGCCTCCAATTAAAATTGTATCTCTTTCCTATGTTTCCAGAAAAGCGAATGTCTGTCTGTTTATCAGTGCTCTGTTTCTTATCTCACCCGATCTTCTGGTAAATGGGAATATTTGGTAGTTACGATAATGAGAGTTAAGTAACTACACAAAGCTTCCTCTCACCATGTTTGCCAGTAATGAGGAGTCCCAATTAATTACCCTCATTCATGTGACTGTAGCCTCTGTATTAAAGGCTGCAGCGGCATCCTTAGCCTCTACCCACTAGATGCCAGTAGCAGCCTGCCATTCCATATCCCGGCTGTGACAACCAAAAATGTCTCCAGATACTGCTAACTGTCTCTTCTAGGGGCAAAATCACCCTGGTTGAGAACCAGTGCTCTGGGCAGGAATTACCGGAGTTTAAATTTTCATCTATTCTATTAGCTGCATGACAAGCTATTTAATTTCTCTCTCAGTTGCCCATCTGCAAAGTGGCATATACTAGTACTTACCATAAAGTTCTGTTGTGATGATTATGGCAAATAATCCATTTACTACAGAAACTGACAAACAATACAAATTAAGGTTTTTATTTATTAGAGGGCCAATTTTATAGCACACCACTGAACTTCTCCCTCTGTCACTATTTAAAATTGTCAAGCTTCCCTCTTCTAGTAGCTTTCTCTATGTGCCTCATCCCCACTGTATTATCCTCAATACCACTAACTACCATCTGAGACACCATAGAGGTTATTTGTGTTTATTGCCCATTCCCCCTTGACTAGAATATAAATTCCACAAGGGCAGGGATTTTTGACAGTTTGTTCTCTGCCGCATATCCAGTATACAGT
>PISX010004330.1:12893-75594 GCA_004024625.1 Mellivora capensis
GGCTCAGTGGGTTAGAGCCTCTGCCTTCGGCTCAGGTCATGATCCCAGGGTCCTGGGATCGAGCCCCGCATCAGGCTCTCTGCTCAGCAGGGAGCCTGCTTCCCCCTCTCTCTCTGCCTGCCTCTCTGCCTACTTGTGATCTCTGTCTGTCAAATAAATAAAATCTTAGAAAAAAAAAAAGACTATGTGCATTAATTCCAGAGTACATTAAGAGTATGTTGAGATTATGCTGCTTAACAAAACTGTCCAGAAACCCAGACCACCCACCATTCTGAGGGGGACTGGTAAGAAAGTGGAGTGTGTTTTCCAAAAGCTGAATGTGTAGATACTATGTGCTAGGTATAATTCTAAGCGTTTTAACATGCACATGTATTATTAATTCAACCTCCATTTTATAGATAAAGAAAAAAAGGCACAGAGAGGATAAGTTCAAAGTTAAATAAACAGCGGGTGTGAAAGCTAGGATTTGAACTTCCAGAGCCAAAACTCTCCACCAGTATACTACGTACACTTGCCACTTAGTAATTCTGCCAATACTGGACACCCAGTTTCCACAGATGAGAATACAGTTGAACAACAAGAAAAAGATGAAGGATTAAATTTATGCAAAAAAGACAGTGAGAAAGAGAGGGATGAGGCAATTTGAAAGAAGGGTATCATGGAAGAAGACAATTTCAGAAACAGACACTAGTCAATGGCACTGGCATCAAAACAGTTAACAGAAAGGAGTAAGAACTGAAAAAAGACTACAAAATCTGGAAGAAAGAAAGTCAATGGAAACTTTATCAAATTCATTTTAGAGAGAACAACCTTTAAAAATTAATGAGATTTGTCAATTATATCTCAACTTAAGGCTGGGGAAAACAACAAATGAGAGTTAAGGGAATGGTACCATGGAATGTAGCTATTTCGAGACAGTAGAAGGAAAAGAAAAAGACTATTAGCATCTTTAAGAGATAGCATGTACAATGTAAAAGTTTTTATATAAAACAGGAACACACTTAAGTATGCATGCTTTTTTTAAAAAAAATATTTTATTTATTATTTGACAGAGAGACACAGCGAGATAGGGAACACAACCAGGGGAAGTGGGAGAGGGAGAAGCAGGCTTCCCACTGAGCACAGAGCCCAATGTAGGGCTGGATCCCAGGACCCTGGATTTGTGACCCGAGCCAAAGGCAGATGCTTAATGACTGAGCCACCCAGGCACCCCAAGTATGCATGCTTTTAGAGTTAAAGGTATTTTGCTAAAAAACATGCTTTTTAAAAATATAATTATATTATTACAATATAATGGTATCAGTCTAAGTTATACTCTCAGAGACACATATTCAGACTACTGAGAAAGCAGGTAAGCAGGCACGAATCACCTTATGGTTCATTTTTTCATGCATAATTAATTAATTAAGGTTCTACTTGTGAACAGATAAGAATTAATACTTTTAGCATTTTATAAAATCTATTCCATTATATTTACTGAATTATCTATTTTATTTTAACAAAATACCTTCTTTGAACAGGGAGTGCACAAAAGACATTCCTACTTGGATTTTTTTTTTGTTTAAAAGTAACTTAGTATCAGTAATCGTGACACTTAAAGAAAAAAGTAAACAACAAAAACTACTTTCAGAAGAACAATGAAGCACAATTATAAGCTATCTTATAGTGTACTTTAAACAGAGAAGTTAATTACTAACTCCTTTACAGTCAAACTCATTAGGAAGAATAAAACTAGTTTAGGTTAAAAGCTGCTAATGAACATTTTCAATCGTCCTATAAGGGCATTTCAAACTTACATGGCAGTATGTCCTTATATCTGTTCTTTTTAACATTTTCTTCTTTTTCTCCAGTAGCTGTGGGATAAATCTTTTCTGTTCTATATTTGGTAGACAATCTTCTTAATCGCTTAAAATATAAACAAAAAAATTCAAGTTTATAAAAACAGTATTTTCAAAATTTTAACGATTTATAAAATAGTTCTGTATTGAATTTAGCTAACCCGAATTCCTTACAACTCATTTTCCTGTTTTTCTAAACTCACAGTATCTCCCTACCCCTTAATAATTAGATCATTTTTTTAATCATAAAACACAAGATTAATTTTCCAAGTAGCATTGAAAAGGACACTAAAAGTAAGCAATTTTATTTAAAGACATCATTAATAAGTTGAGTCAGAATATTTAACTCAGTCCTTAACTTACTCAAGTAATCTCTATGTTTAACTATGGGTCCCTAAAACCAAGTAAATCTTCTAAAAGATTATGTACAAGTTTCTTCATTCCTTCTCTCAATAACCCTTGGGCACCCATGATGTGCCAGGCTCCTTCCAAGGCATAAGCTAATAATTACTTATAAGACACTGCAAAACAAAGTTCTTTCATATTGAACTGGAAATGTCCAACAAAGACCAATTCTGCTTATTCACTGCATTACAGAAGTGGTTTGTGAGTTAGTGACAAATTCTTACCACATATGGCAGTAGGGATGTTCTTTGGGCTGGAATATTTCTGCGTGTCAGTAATACACTTCCTGCTTTCAGAAGCAGTGAAAGTCAGCATTGTGAATTGTTTAAATTCACTACTCAACTACATTGCTGAAATTTAATTTCAAAGGAGCCTACTTTCTTCCAAGCTTAAAGACATATTGAAGGCATTCTGGTTTTACTATTCAATAAATTATTGAATACAAATGAAATGAACAAAAAGTCTGGTAACATTTAACTTTTTCACCATTTTACTTTTGCTACTTGTGATGCTGATGTTTAAGCAACAGAACTTTTTTTTTAAAAAATCACAGAACTTATTTAAGATTCTTAACTTACTATTGTTATAATATACTTCAATATACAGAACTTGAAATAATCTTATAAGCAGATAATTTTACACAGAATAGTGAGTCTTTTTTCTTTGAAAAACTACTAAATTTTATAATGACAATAATAGAGACCTAAAACAGAAATGCACATTTTTTTTTTCAGTAAGAAAAAATACTTATTAGAATCTTGTTCTGCCTTGGCACAATGCTGAAATTAAATTACCCACATTTATGATGCTATTTTCTATGGCAGTAAGGTTCTCAAAAATAGGTTACAGAAAAAAAAACAACTGCATTTAAAAGTAGATGAGATGTGGGAGGGTGTGGGAAAACCAAAACTTCAATACAATGCTGGTAGAAGAGAACATTAACACAAGCCCTAAGGAGGGTAATTTGACAATTGCAAATACACATAACCCCTTAACCCAGCAAGTGTACTTCTAAAAATTTATCCTCTAAATAGCACATGTGAAATGACATATTATACACGAAGTTATTTACTGCAGCATTGTTAAAACAGCAAAACACTGCAAATAAAAATCTATTAATAGGGGCGCCTGGGTGGCTCAGTGGGTTAAAGCCTCTGCCTGCGGCTCAGGTCATGATCCCGGGGTCCTGTGATCAAGCCCCACATTGGGTTCTCTGCTCAGCAGGGAGACTGCTTCCTCCTCTCTCTCTCTGCCTGCCTCTCTGCCTACTTGTGATCTCTATCAAATAAATAAAATCTTTAAAAAAAAGTCTATTAATAGAGAACTTGCTAAATAGATTTGTTTTATTCATACAATTAATTATCATATAACTGAAAACAAGGAAGCTCTTTATATATACAATGATATGGAAATGCCTTAAAATACATGTAAGTGTAAAAAGCAGGGCACACAATAGTGTATATAATACACTACCACTGGTGTTAAGAATAAAAATATATTTGCACTTCCTTGTACACATGCATAAAATATCTCTGGGAAAGAAACATAACGATATGTTATTTCCTACCTATTAGAGTATATGAATATTTTGCCTATTCAAAAAATTAAATGCTAAAGGGCACCTCACTGTTTCAGTTGAAGGAAAACAGCTCGTGATCTCAGGGTCATTAATTTGAGTCCCATGTTGGGTGTAGAGATTAGTTAAATAAAAACTTAAAAAAAAAAATCTAAAAAATTAAATGCTAAAAAATTTAAAGGAAAATAGAAAAGATTACTCATGATTTTTTTTTTTAATTTATTTATTTGTCAGAGAGGGAGAGAGAGCAAGCACAGGCAGACAGAGTGGCAGGCAGAGGCAGAGGGAGAAGCAGGCTCCCCGCCGAGCAAGGAGCCCGATGTGGGACTCGATCCCAGGACGCTGGGATCATGACCTGAGCCGAAGGCAGCCGCTTAACCAACTGAGCCACCCAGGCGTCCCTACTCATGATTTTCTTAATCCATAGTAACAAAGACCCTCCCAGTTATACACATAAACATCTTACATATTTAATTACAATCTCTATTTTTTTGCTCAAAGATTTTAATTTTCAGTTATTATAGTATCTTAATGCGTTACAAAATATTGTATGTGACTGACTTACAGAAGGATATCAAGGAATTAGGTAAAAATCATTGAAAAGAAATGTATATAACTACAAAGAAAAGGGAAGAGGGGATGAATTTAATTATAAAAGGTTAATGCACTTCTGGAATACCTGCAATCACTCCAATCATTTCTTTTTTTTACATGAGGAATTATGTTGATTGAGAAATGGGCAAAATAAATTTTTATGTGGAATGATTACATTTTTCAAATAAACTTAAGAACGCTGTGGTGTACAAATAAACATCTCATTTGAGTTTGAATTTTTATATATCCAGTTTTCTTAAAGCCCAGCACAACATGGAATGCTTTCTACTTCAAGCTTCCAATATCCTACTAAACTAAGTCTACATAAGTAGTATACTTAAAAAGTTTCATACTCATCAGCAATACTCATCTCTGGTGTAGTATAAATAGAAACAAAGTGGTCCATTAAACATGAAAACTTTTTACATAAAAAAAAAAAATTCTACCCAAGTGTTTTTTTGTTTTGGTATTTATTCCTTTTCTTTTCTTTTCTTTTTTATTTCTTTTCAGCGTAACAGAATTCATAGTTTTACACCACACCCAGTGCTCCATGCAATGCGTGCCCTCCACAATACCCACCACCAGGCTCCCCCAACCTCCCACCCCCTGCCCCTTCAAAACCCTCAGGTTATTTTTCAGAGTCCATAGTCTCTCATGGTTCATCTCCCCTACCCAAGTGTTTTTAAAAGGTATCAAGTAGGGTCTTATTTCCTAACAAAACAAAACAAAATAAATCCAGCTTTATAGTTAGTTGCTTGAATTAAAATTCTGGATCTGCCACTTTCTAGCTGTATGACAATGAATATATTTAACCTGTGTCATCTTCTGTAATATGAGGATAATATTACCCACACTCAGTAAACAAGCCTCCAAATCTTATCCATCTTAAGTCCCAGCTCCTTCAAAGTTTCTTAAGCCTCTCATCTTTCCCTTCTGAATTCTTCTTAGATTTTATATGCCCTCTTAAAACACCATTTCTTTCTTTATGATAAATACATAAAGAGAATACATCGTATTTACCAACTAAACTGTAAGCTCCATAAGAGTATAATCAGATTAATATTTGTAATATCCTGTACCCCAGAACATATTAACTGCTTATATGTTAAATACATTAATCTTAGAATAAGATTTGAATGCCAGCCTAAACAAAAGGTTTTGTTCTTTTAATACATCAAAGTTAATGTCCAAATAGTGCTAGAAGTAGAGGTAGCACCAAAGCTCATATAGCTATATGAAATGGAAGTATCTACACGTAATTTCATTTTAACTTCCTGGCCATGAATTCCATTGTCCCTAGGTGAAATTAATTACTAGGAAATTAATTAATTGAGAAATGCTGTAAAATACTAAGGAATCTTATTCATAAATATACGCCTATGACAGACTGTGTGAAAACAGCACTGAACTAGAACACCAATAAAGTAATTCATTTATTGGGACACCTGGATGGCTCAGTCGTTAAGTGTTAGCCTGCAGCTCAGGTCATGATCCCAGGGTCTTGGGATGGAGCCCCACATGGGGCTCCCTGCTCGGCTGGGAGCCTGCTTCTCCCTCTTCCACTGCCCCTGCCTGTGTTCCCTCTCTTGCTGTGTCTCTGTCAAATAACTAAATAAAATCTTTTAAAAAATAATTAAGTTTAATATAATTATTTAATATAATCCTAGGCAAGAAAGTACTCTGGATCATTTATTATCCTAACTGGGCAAATTGTAGCCAAACGGTATTATTTACATAAACTTTTAAATACCATATCCTGTTATCATATGGATTTTTTAACATGGAAACAAAACAAAAAGACTAAGATTTTCAACTGTTTACCCTTAACCATCTTGAGAAAGTCACACAATAAATTCTTTTAAATAATTTCTTATCTCAGAGTTACTGTCCTAAAATCCGATCATTTTTAGTCCCTCACTTAAAAATCTTCTACTGGGTCCATCACCTCCAAGATAAACTACCAATTCCTTGTTTAATTATAACATTCTGAATGCTGCCTATTCAACTTCCTAGCTTCTCTTCCTAACACTCTCTTACTTAAGAATCTGATGCTTCAGTCACATAGAATCACTTACCACCACCACCACCACCACAAGCAATCCTCCGCCCCCTCAACATCACAGTTTGACAATTTTTACCGGTGCTGGTGAGTTAACAGTAGAACTCTGGCTAAAGTGTTACTTCCTTTGTGAAGCTTTCTTGACCCTTCCCTTAACGGTTCCTCAGCCCCCAGCACTGAAGAGTCCGAATACATTGCTATATTACCGCTTGTGAGATTTCAATCTTGCCAGTCTCATCTACTGAACTATAAAGGCACAGACAAGATTATTTTACTAGACTTGACAGACCAAGAATGCAAATCACATTAAAATTGGGTGAATTCATTAACTTATTGAGCTTTCTCAGACAAGTCATACAGATGTTTCTAATACATTAGAATTTTTGATGCAAATAAAAACAAAGTTTAATATTCACTTATTTTAAAGTTCCAAATTATTTTTTACTTCTTAAAACTCAAAAGTTTTATTCCCTTAGTCCTAAATCAATAAACTGATTCTCAAAAGCTTCTAAAAGTCACATGCAATGTAACTATCCTCTTTTAAGGTATCCATTTGTGTGTCCAGATTTGAGTTTCTTAACAAGGTAGAACAGTTTCATTGTTTATCTATGGCTCTAAGCTAATAAAAATTTGTGTTGTGTTGATGTTTGCTGAATCTCTCCAAAGAGCTGTCTACTGGATTGTCCACTGGGTGTCTCATGGGCATCACAAACATGTCCAAATAGCACTACCATTCAACAGCTGCTCTAGTCTAAAAGCTAGGAATCATCCTTCCCTTTACCTCGCCTACAACATCCAGTGTATCAGTAAACTGTATTAGCTCCACTTCTAAAATATATCAAATTCTCTTCATATTCACTGAATGCTTAGAATTCAGAATATGTTGAGATAAGTATTAAACTTAATTGGATTTTAAATCAGAACAACTAAGAAAACAATGGACACAAAAAGTTATAGAGATGGATGGAACATAATTAATTAAATACTGGAGCTCAAGACTTCTTATGCTGTTACCAGGCCACACACTACTGCCCCAAATTCCTCAATGTCAACACTTAAAAAACAGTATAAGTTTCATAAGACAGTACATTCAGTAAACATGCACACAAGAACATACAAATCAGAAAATTGTACTTTAAAGTGAAATAAGAATCAAATTATACTTTAAGCCTAAAGGTTATACTGTACCAAAATATAAGAATACCTAACCCATAAAATAGTAATGCATTTGCCACTGATCTGAAAAATTTCTGAGGCAATTACTGGAGAATCCATCTGAATTTTATTTAAAAAAAATTCTTTTTTTAAAGATTTTATTTATTTGACAGATCACAAGTAGGCAGAAAGGCAGGCAGAGAGAGAGACAGAGAGGAAGAAAAAGCAGGCTCCCTGCTGAGCAGAGAGCCCAATACGGGACTCGATCCCAGGACCCTGAGATCATGACCTGAGCCGAAGGCAGAGGCTTAACCACAGGCGCCCTAAAAAAATTTTTTTAAAGAGTTTATTTATTTGTCAGAGAGAGAGCACAAGCAGGGGGAGCAGCAGGCAGAGCAGACAGAGCAGGCAAAGGGAGAAGCAGGCTTCCCACTGAGTAGGGAGACCGATGCAGGACTCTATACCACCACCCCAGGATCATGACCTGAGCCGACGGCAGACGCTTAACTGACTGAGCCACCCAGTTGTCCCTATTTTTTAAATTTTTAAAAAAGACTTTATTTATCAGAGAGAGAGAGAGAGTGAGAGCACAAGCAGGGAGAGCAGAAGGCAGAGGGAGAAGTAGGCTCTCTGCTGAGCAAGGACCGCCCCCCCCCCCATGCAGGACTTGATCCCAGGACCCTGGGATCATGACCCGAGCCAAAAGTGAACACTTAACCAACTGAGTCACACAGGCATCCCTATTTTTAAATTTTTTTTTAGAGGGAGCAAGTGAGAGTGAACATATGTGAGGGTGGGGGTGGTAGGAGACGAGGGAGAGATTATCTCAAGCAGACTCCTTGCTGAGTGTGGGGCTCGATCTCACGATCCCAAGAATCCTAAGATCAGGACCTGAGCTGAAATCAAGAGTCAGACATTAACCAACTGAGTCACCCAGGTGCCCCGAATCCATCTGAAAATTTTTTTTAAAGATTTATTTATTTATTTATTTATTTGATGGGGCGGGGTGGGGGAACCACAAGTAGGCAGAGAGGCAGGCAGAGAGGGGGAAGCAGGCTCCCTGCTGAGCAAAGAGCCTGATTTGGGGCTCAATCCCAGGACCCTGAGATCATGACCTGAGCCGAAGGCAGAGGCATAACCCACTGAGCCACCCAGGCACCCCTCCATCTGAATTTTAAAAGGGTGGGGGCTTCGCACATGTGTGGCACTAAGTAGTAACTGTTAAATGAATAGATTCATCTGGTTTTATACCTGAAACATGTAACCGTCGTCTGTCACAAAAGCCACTCAACTGTAGTATTACTAATACTACTATAAAAGTTATATGATCATTAAGACAAAACAAATTTTTTAAAACCCCAAAAATAAAGTAACAGCAACAAGTAGTAAAATCAGAGTCTAATTTCCACCAAAAGTATACTATCTCTAAACAGCTTTACTTAAATCTTTACAAACCTATTTATATAAAAATATGCATATCTATAATACCCATTACAAGCAATCAAAACAACCAAAGGGTCTTTAAACTATACAACTGCAACATCTACCTTTAACTGCAAAACATGCAACTCTGCTTTTCAAAATGCATCTTCCTATCTTTGTTCACTTTTTTTGTTCACAGCTTTACCTACTGCTATATAAGACTAACTTGTCTGCCATTCTTCTTTGGAGAGTAAGCTGTGTGTTCTTACTTGAAGCTAAGGACTAACGGCCAAAGGACATATTTTTAAGTAAGTACTCATAATCATATGAGTCTTTGGGTAACAAAATGATTTTATTATTTATTCATATTGATTTTAATGCTTCAGTTATTTTCCTAATAGTATATGATCAAACAAACTCCTTTCTTCTAGCTCACTACAGAAATCCTCTCACTAAAACGTTTCCTGAGTTGCTGGGGGGAGGGGGTCGGGAAAGGTGGGTGGGGTAATGGACATTGGGGAGGGTATGTGCTGTGGTTAGTGCTGTGAAGTGTGTAAACCTGGCGATTCACAGACATGTACCCCTGGGGATAAAAATTTGTTTATAAAAATAAAAATTAAAAAAAAAAAAAAAGTTTCCTGAGACTAGTCCTAGCACCAAACCCCATCTTCCACTTCCTCCCAAAGTGCTTCCTCATCTCTACCCACAGCCCTTTATATTTACCTCTAATCTAGAACATACCCCAATGTTACTTACATATGCATATATACCATTAGAACATGAATTCCCTGAAAATGCAGACCATGTCTTCTTTCTATTAATATCAACTACTACCAGCATAATCCATGACAAACAGTAGTGAGTAAATACACTGTTTAGGCCTTCTCTGGTGGTAATGTTCAGAGAAAATTAATACAAATCAGAATTGACCAGAATACTTAAGAAACAAATTTCTCTGCCCTCTTAACATTTTATTAGTACTTCACAATGGGGCAGGTTTGAGTCAGAGGAGCTGGGGTTCAATTCCTAGTTCCATCAACTATTAGCAAAGGAGATCTCTTCAACATAGCAGTTTTTAAAATTCTCCCTGAAGGGGTAGCAATAGACCTTAATTTTGAGAACTTGTCTTTGTTTTTTAAAGATTTTTTATTTGAGAGAAAGAGAGCGCACGTATGTGCGAGCGTGTGACCACAGCAGGGGCAGGTGGGGGGGGGAGGGCGAGAAACTCAAGTAGACTCCGTGAGCACAGAGCGTGACACAAGGCTTTATTCCCCCACCTTGAGATCATGACCTCAGTGGAATTCAAGAGTCAGATGCTTAATGGACTGAGCCACCTAGGTGCCCCTTGACAACTTGTTTTAGAATAAAACTTTGTACTATATACTTTGTATTTAAAAATAATAAATACAGCAAAGCACAAAAACTAAAAGGAAAAAGGGTTGTAAAAAAATTCACAAGTCTATAATCATTTTTTGTTTGTGGGGTTTTTTGCACAGCCTACTCAACAAGCAATACTTCCTTAAAGGAAAGGTTCCTGTTCTTGGGTTGGAAAAGAAAATGCCATGCTTTCTCAAGATCAAAGTAAGTCAAGAAGATGTAATGAAAATTTATCCTCTGTCTACCTGCAAGTTATATTCTTACAGAACTAAAGTAGAATTTCATTTGAGTTAAGAGGACACTAAAATTGTTTTGTTATATATATTAATTTTACTGAAATGAAGATATTTAATACAACAAATGGCAAAGAAAAGTGTTCCTAGATTTGATTAATTTATTTGTTTCTACACACAGGTTCTTACCTTTTCATTCATTCCTTCTTCATCATCCCCCTTTTTTTTTAAGATTTTTTTAAAAAATTTATTTATTTGTCAGAGAGAGAGAGAGAGAGAGAGAGCGCGTGCGCGCGCACAGGCAGACAGAGTGGCAGGCAGAGGCCGAGGGAGAAGCAGGCTCCCTGCCGAGCAAGGAGCCCGATGTGGGACTTGATCCCAGGACGCTGGGATCATGACCTGAGCCGAAGGCAGCCGCTTAACCAACTGAGCCACCCAGGCGTCCCCTAAGATTTTTTTTTTTAATGTATTTATTTGACAGACAGAGATCACAAGTATGCAGGGAGGCAGGCAGAGAGAGAAGAGGAAGCAGGCTCTCCGCGGAGCAGAGAGCCCGATGCGGGGCTCGATCCCAGGACCCTGGGATCATGACCTGAGCTGAAGGCAGAGGCTTCAACCCACTGAGCCACCCAGGAGCCCCTCTTCATCATCCTTTATTTATCTAATGCTCCTCTAGCCATTTAACTCATGAAACCACTGGTTCTATGTTTTGCAGGTTAATTCAAATTCAAATATTTTGTCCCATTATCTCCAAAGCAAACTGCTCAGAAATTCCAGAATTTGGGTAGTAAATCTATGGCTCCTGACCATGATCTGGTGATGTGTCCTGATTTAACAAACCACTGTCATTAAGCCCCTGTTACCCTTTTGTTTCCATAGGGGAATACCCTACCAAGCCCAGGCTCTCAAAGTATGCCAAAGCAATCTGTCACCAATCTCATTACTTCATAACATAGAGTATAAACATACTATAAAATTGAGGATACAGAGTTCCAGCTTTAACAAATTAAGCCACAATAACATCAATTGTCCAACTAAAAAATCAAGGACGATCCCCAAATTGATAGCATGGTTCCAGAATTCCTGTTCATCTTTGCAAAAACAAATACTGCACAGGAAGAGTGACCTTAGCAGTTTAAGAGTTCAATATGTATTTACCACTATATGGAAATAAATTATTTTTTGCTCAGCCAGACTGCCACAAAGCTGTGGTCAACAGACCACAGTTCTAAAGAGAAACCTGCACTTTGTTGAATCATTAACTGGTGAATCATTAACTCCCAAACCCCTTAAAAATTTCAATCTTCTCTTTACCAATTCTACTGAAACAACTTTTATGAAGTCACCAATAACCTCCAGACATCAAAGTCTCAAATCCTCAATTTCTATATTTAAAACAGATGATCCTACCCTTTTAAAATTCCTTTCTTAGATTTCATCTAAAATGGTCTCTTGATTCTCCTCTTACCCTGCTAATTAGTCTTTTCTGCCTCTTCTGCTTCCCAACCCCTAAAATGTTATGTTTTCTATGGAACTATTCTCTCCTCAGACTCATCTTTTAACAAGTTTATCCCCTCCCCATTGTGACTTTAGCCAAGTACATTTATGATTCCAGAATCTCTATTTCCATATTCTAGTTCCATATTCAAATGGCTTACTGAACATCCCTGAACATCCCCAACAGCGATTTAAACCTAACTAGATAAAAAGAAACCTACCTGATTTTTCAAATGATTCTATGTCTCTTTTTCATGGCACCTCTGCCCTCCTTACCCATTCAGGCTTAAGACCTCCTGGTAGTTTTGGCCTTTTCCCTCTTATCCCACTTGCTTCCTCTCGCACCTAATCATTTTCAAGTTCTGGTGAGTGTAGCTTATTATACAACTCCCAAACCTGTACCCTTACTTTCCAGTCCCACCGCCAATGAAGACAGAAAGCTATTTTAATATAGGATATAGGTAAGTTAATTTTTTTTAAATTACGATGTCCTTTTGATTAAAAATGAAAAAATTTAAGAAACACTTTGAGGGAAATGAACAAACTTGGTGGGTGTAACAATATAAATACTATAAATAAATGAATAAATAGTACGGTTTATGTAATAATTATTTTTTTTAAGATTTTATTCATTTATTTGACACGCAGAGAGAGAAATCACAAGTAGGCAGAGAGGCAGGCCGAGAGAGAGGGGGAAAGCAGGCTCTTCGCTGAGCAGAGAGCCCAATGCGGGACTCGATCCCAGGACCCTGAGATCATGACCCAAGCTGAAGGCAGAGGCTTAACCCACTGAGCCACCCAGGCGCCCTGTAAAATTATTTTTAATGTGATAATTAAACTAATTAACATAAATCAAGGAGTAAAGACAGAAGAAATGCATTTATTAAACCATGCATGTAAAGCACCCAACATAGCACCTACCATACAGAGATCACAGTAGGCAGAGAGGCAGGCAGAGAGAGAGGAGGAAGCAGGCTCCCTGATAAGCAGAGAGCCCGATGCGGGGCTCCATCCCAGAACCCTGGGATCATGACCTGAGCTGAAGGCAGAGGCTTTTAACCCACTGAGCCACCCAGGCACCCCTTAAGGGAAAATTTTAATTAGCTGCTTCAGATTAGCCGAATTGGCAGACACCAAATTACCTTTATCTGTATACTCAAATACTGCCAGTTTTGTTCTTAAAGAGCCTTTTAATCCTCTTCTGTGTGTACCCTAAGATTTGATGCCATACTCGGAGTAGGATACTTGAGACCACACTGATTATTAGCAGCTCCAGTTCCTCTCTAAAAAACTCAGAAAGCAATTTTTAACTGTATACTGCAAGTCTACTTGGCCCATTAAACAAAATAAATCATAAGCCAAAATCTAAAATGGTACAAAACAAACTGTCATTGATGTTCTCTCTAATCCTTCCACAATCAATCTATACAGAGACAACACAAGTCCAAATTGTTATATATATCCAAAGGCTTGCAAATTACCTGGCAAATCAGAATACTTCTATAAGCCACACATTTGCACCTTTCCATTTCAACTTCCCAAGTCTAGTTAAATACATAAGGCATTACTATTAAGAAATCTGCTTGCCAATTTTCCTATGAATGCACAAAAACAAAAACACTCTTTGTTTAATAAAAGGTATTTGTTTTAAGATATAAAAAATTATGTAATAAATGATCTGCTTGAACACAATCATTACCACTTTTCAAAAAGGAGAGACCAAGCAGAGATAAAGTCATGCTAGGTTACCAAACTTCTGTCTGTAGAATTAGGTTTTAAATTCCAAATGGAAACAAAGTTTGGCAATTCCTCAATAGGTTAAATACAGAGTTATGACCCAGGAACTCCACTCCTAGGTATAAACCCAAGAGGATTAAAAATATGTGTCCACACAAAAAGTTATACACAAATGTTCATAGCAGCATTATTCATAAGTGCCAAAAAGTGGAAACACCCCAAATGTCTATCAACTCATGAATGAATAAACAAAATATGGCCTATTCATACAGTGGGCTATTGTTCAGCGATAAAAAGGAATGAAGTACTGATAACATACTTAACAGATGAATCCTGAAAATGTTATACTATGTAAAATACACAAAAAGTGTATCTTATATGATTCCATTTATATGAAATGTCCACACTAGAAAAATCAATAGAGGCAGAAAGTAGATTAGTAGTTACGTCGGTATTGTGAAAAGAGAGAAATAAGTTATTACTGGTAATGGGTTGGGGTTTCTCTTGGTGATGAAATGTTCCAAAACTAGATAGTGATGAAAGATGTCCACCTTTGTGACTGCACTAAAAACCAATGAAATGTATATTTCAAAGAGGCGAATTTTATGGTATATATGAATTAATCTCAATACATGTGAATGTACCTCAAAAAGCTGTAACAAAAAAATCCTTAAAGGAGGTTAGATCATATTGTTAATAATAATTATTGACAGCATCAGAGCACTCTAACCAAGGCATCCAATTCCATCTAGTAATAAAGAATATCCATCCTCCTCAAAATGGATATTACTAAGCTCCTGTTCTTTACTGTAGACTTTCTCATTAGAATATTAATTTGACAGGGTCAAACATAACAACAATGCAGAACTCTAATGAAATAGGAGTAACACATAGGAGTAACACAAAGAAAGCACAAACAAATTAGGTCTACTAGAAACTTTGGCCAGTGAACTTATAGTATGTAACTTTTTCAGGAAAGATTAGTAAGTACGATGAGTAAGAAAGATAAGAAATACAGGTTTTAACATAACCTGATGTCCAAACTGCACTAATGAAGCTAGACAACTAACCTAGAAGACTCGATATTTAAGAGGAAGAGAGTAAACAGAAAATGCTGAGGGAAATGCTAAGCTATCTAAAATTAGGGTTAAAATCTAAATGCTATCACTTCTGTAACTCTAACCCAAGATAGGAAAGAAGACTAAAATCAAAGAATTAAACCCAAACCTGGTAATTAAGCAAATATGTGATCTTAAAGCTTTTGTATATTTCTCTGAGGAAACAAACTGGAGGTTATTTTTGATACCAAACATTCAGATTCCTTGCAAATAGTATTTCATTCCGGCATTATTTTAGCCTTAATCCTGAAAGGCCAGATAATGAATATATGCACCCCAAGTTACTTAGGGCATTAGTTTGTCTTCAAATTTCTCTTTGTAATAATGATAAACAGTGCTCCTCTTTCTCCCAACATGTAAAATCAAACAAAAATGATTTGTTTAATGCAATACCTAAAATAAAAATACAAACTTATGGGGCACCTGGGTGTCTCAATCAGTTAAGTGTCCAATGCATGATTTTGACTCAGGTCATCATCTCTTGGGGTCTTGGGATCAAGCCCCATGGTGGGCTTTATGCTCAGCAGGAAGTCTGCTTGAAATTCTCTCTCCTACTCCTGCTACCCTCCCCCAGTCATGCATGGTATCTCACATGCACACTCTCATTCTTTTTCTCTTGCTCTCTCTAATAAATAGACAAGTCTTAAAAATATACAAACCTATGATATAGAGGAAATACATAACTAAAAAGAACTTAAAAGTATCATCTAGAATGGGTGTCTTACCTTTTAAGGCAAATGCAATCAAAACACAATGACATATCATTTCACATCCATTACAATGGCTACTACCAAAAAGTTACAAAATAAGCCAAAGTTTTCAATAAAAGATGCAGTATTTTCAAATACTGCATCAAATTTTCAAATACAGCTTTTCAAACTGTGGTCAAAGTCACTGAAGAGAATATACTCATATATTCACCAGAAGAAATTTTACTGAGACAAGCATAAGGTATGTCAATTGTAAAGCAGTCTTGAGAGGAAAATGATAAATAACTGAAACTTCAGCTGATTTTAAGAACTAGTAATTAAACTAGAAATATGATGCCACATAACTATCCTGTATGATGAGAGCATTTGAAAATGAATCATGGGGTACCTGGGTGGCCCAGTGGATTAGTGGGTTAAGCCTCTGCCTTCGGCTCAGGTCATGATCTCAGGGTCCTGAGATCGAGCCCTGCATCGGGCTCTGCTCAGCGGGGAGCCTGCTTCCCCCCACCTCTCTGTCTGCCTCTCTGCCTATTTGTGATTTCTCTGTCAAATAAATAAATAAAATCTTAAAAAAAAAAAAGGAAAGAAAATGAATCATAAGTTTTGTTTTATTACGACTGGCAAACATTTATAAGCTGACTGAAGCTTCTCTGTGCTAAAGATGAATATATGGAAATACCCTGATATAAAGGGCTCTCACAACTCAACAACTGCAACAAAAACCAAACACCACAATTAAAAAATGGGCAAAGGACTTGGGTAGATACTTCTCCAAAGAAAATATACAAATAGCCAACACATACAGGATTAGATGTTCAACATCACTAGTCAGGAGGCAAATGCAATCAAAACACAATGACGTATCATCTCACATCCATTACAATAGCTACTACCAAAAAAAAATAAAATAACAAATGTTGGTGACAATGTAGAGGAACTGGAATCTTTGTGCACTACTGGTGGGAGTGTAAAATGGTACAGCCATTATGAGAACCAGTATGGCAAGTTCCTCCAAAAATTTTAACTTGAATTACCAGATGATCCACAAATTCCACTTATGGGTCTATACCCAGGAGTATGGAAAGTACAGTCTTAAATACATGTACACTCATGTTTGTAGCAACATTATTCATAATAGCCAAGAGGTGAAAGCAACCCAAGTATCAACTGATGGACAAATGGATAAACAAAGTGTGGCACACATATACATGGATTATTATTCAGCCTTAAAAGGGAAGGGCTCTCTGCTAAGTGGGAGCCTGTTTCCCCCCTCTCTCTGCCTGCCTCTCTCCCTATTTGTGATTTCTCTCTGTCAAATAAATAAATAAAATCTTTAAAAAAATTAAATAGTTCGCCTCTACTCTTGAATGTTTGAACAGTTACAATTTTCAAAAAACATCTACCTTTTCAGTTTGCTGACATACTGGATTCAGACACTTACAAAAGGAAGAGTGATACTCAATTACCACCTTCATGAGGATGACTGATCCCACATAATTTTCTCCTAATCTAGCCTATGTGCCAGGTTTTCTCTTAGGTGCTATAGCTACAGTGATAAACAGGACAAAATCCTGACTTCATGTAGCATACGGTCCAAAAGTACACCCTGCCTGGTTGTACAGCATTTATCATTTCTGCCTTTTATATCCATCATACATTTACATGGTTTAGCCCGTCACTACCACAGCTGCTGCCAACCAAGATTATAATTCCCTGTCTGTGACAATTTTTTATATTTCTCTTTATTCCCCGACAGTGCCCAGTGTTTTCCATGTATTATATATCAAATAAAGCATGGCAAGTCTTTTAGACATAATGGTAACAGATAAGCACATTCATATCACATAGTCAATGAAATTGGCACCCTACTGTCACAGTTCTAACACATTTACTTCAGATAATATACTCTGTATAACTGGAGAGTATATACTTAAACCCCTTTTATTCGGTTCTTTATTATATTACCTACAATGTCACCAAGGAAAGCTTCAATCTTCTATTACCAGGGGAAAGTACGCAAAATAAATAGGTCACATAATACACACATATAAAAAAAACCCATCAATATATCCTTAGGAGGTAAGGCATATTAGTATGTACCTTATGTATATACATACACACTTAAAATTTAAACATGTAATACATGAAATTTAATATTTTAAAACTTATACAAGCAATACAGGCAAATGCTAAAACATTCAAACCATACTGACAAGTTGTGTCCTGTATTTCCAAGACCACCCTCAGGTTCAATGATTCACAACGACAGGTCATAGGACTATATATACAGTCATTCACAGCTATGATTTATTACAACTAAAGGATACAAAGCCAAAGCAGCAAAAGAAAAGACGCACAAAGCAAAGTCCAGAAGAAACTAGCGATAAGCTTTCAAGAGTCCTCTCCTAATGGAGTCACGTAAGACCCATTTAATTCCTCCAGTAACAAGTTGTGACAACACTTGTGAAATGCTGTCTACCAGGGAAGCTTTTTAGAGATTTAGTGCCTGGTGTTTTCAATGGGGCTGGTTCCAGCCTACCATGAGCCAAAATTCCAGATTCCCAGAAGCAAAGTAAGTATTCAGCATAAACCATATACATACAGTAAAGACATGGTGAGCCACTCTTATCATGGAATGATGGGAACCGTCCCAAAGGGGCAAGTTCCCAGAGACTCTCCAAGAGCTAATCTTGCAAGCAGGCCTTTCTAAGGACAGCAGTTTCAGGCTGGCTATGTTAAATCTCTTATGCACACAATTATAAAATGAAAAAAATAACTCCTCCTCCTCTATATTCTTTTCCTTAGAAGTAGCCAACCATGTTAAACCTCTTTATTGGCAGATATTTTATTTTGTTTCACAAAAACTGCTGCAGTGAAATACTTGGACGTACTATTTTATGTACATAGCAAGTATTGTAAAGAAAGGATTCTTTAAAATATTGACATGCTGGGTCAGAGTACATACAACAATTCTATTAGAAGTGCCAAACTGCCTTCTGAAAATGGTTTCACCAGTTTATATTACTATCAACAGATCAAGAATGCCAGTTTTTCTATATTTTCCAACATTTGTTGTATCAATTTTTGAATTGCTACAATTATCAATTTTGGATTTTACAAAATTTGGTCAAATCTGGTGAACATCTTCCCCCCAACTTAATGTTGATTAATTTATATTTCTCTAATTATTAGAGAAGTTGATGACTTTTCTCCATGTAATTATTTATTTTTCTTCTGTTAATTACCATTCATAGCATATGTTCGTTTTTCTTCTGGAGAGTTCTTTTTTCTGGATATACAGAAGCTACTCATGTTTTAGATAGCCCATCATCTGGTAAATGTATTGAAAACATTTTCTCTTAATCTATTGCTTATCTTTGCATTATCTTTTGTATCTAGATATTTTTTTATTTTTATGAGGTCAAATCTGACTCTTATTATATTTGTGCTCATTCTAATTCAGACTTGGTTTTACCCCTAAATGATGTTCCACTAATATCCTTACATTGGCATACTGACTTCCTCTAAGCAACTATTTATTACATTAAAAAAAAAAGAAATATGGTGGATATTATATCTTTTTTAACATTTTTTTTACTTATTTTTGAGGTGGGGTGGGGCAAAGGAAGAGGGAAATAATTTTAAGCAGGCTCTATGTCAAGCAGAGAGCCCAATGTGGAGCTTGATCTCACAATCCTGAGATTATAAGCTGAGCTGAAACCAAGAGCTGGACGCTTAACCAACTGAGCCACCCAGGAGCCCCTGAACTTGCTTATTTTAAAATAAAATGAGGAAATCTTATGATTCAGCTACTTTTTATATTACAAAAAGAAGTTTTAGGCAAAGTCGTATTCTTCTACATCACTTTGTGAAGTGGCAATTCTCAGGTACCCAGCTAATTTCTAATAGGATGAGGACATCAGCGTGATTCAGTACTACACTGTCAGTTTGATTCCTTTGAGACATACAATAGGGCTTGTATAAGCCTTAATATTTAATGTGTAGTGTGGGTACACTGACAATCTCTGGGGTTAAATTATTTTAGAGCATGTCCCCTGTAATCATATCGCTTTTAAAAATTTATTTAACCTAGGGGCGCCTGGGTGGCTCAGTGGGTTAAGCCTCTGCCTTCGGCTCCGGTCATGATCTGAGTCCTGGGATCAAGCCCCGCATCAGGCTCTCTGCTCCATGGGGAGCCTGCTTCCCTCCCTCTCTCTCTGCCTGCCTCTCTGCCTACTTGTGATCTCTCTCTCTCCATGTGTCAAATAAATAAATAAAATCTTTAAAAAATTAAAAAATAAAAATTTATTTAACCTAGAGAGGGAGAAAGAGAGAGAGTAGATATAGTGTGACAGCAGGTGTGGGGGAAGGGGCAGTGCAGGGGAGAGGGAGAGAGTCCTAAGCTGACTCCTCGTCAAACCCAGAGCCCAATGTGGGGCTCAGTCCCACAACCCCAAGATCACAATCTGAACCAAAATCAAGAGTTGGATGCTCTAACCGACTGAGCACCCAGGTGCACCCCTTCACTTTAAAACTTCACTTTAAAACTCTTTTCTTACAAAGCATTCTGTGACCTAACAGTATGTGACTTTTCCCTTTTAGGAATCTTCATTGAACAAAAATGTGAATATACTTAATGCCACTTAACTATACACTTTTAGAAATGGTTAAAATGGGTAAATTTGATGTACATTTTACTACAATTTTAAAAAGTTGCAAAAAAAAAAAAAAGAATCGTTTTGGCACTGTGTTCTATAGTATTATGCTCAGTTTTTGCATTAGTGATTTGTATACATCATTATTTCCCCATCTCTACTGAAAATTCCCTTAGGAAAAAGATCACATATACAGGAAAGGGAATGGAATTTAAATGGGTTGAATTTGCCAAAAAACTCAGAAAACTCACTTCTCTCTGAAATGAATCAAATTTAGGATAATTCTACATACAATTCATTCCAACTCGGATGTGATTAAGAAATACAGAGGTGACCACTTAAACATGTTTTTATAACTTCAGTAGGTGAAAAGGAGCCTATTAGCCTTAGTTTTACATACTAAATTAGTGCTAACCTCTACTTTCAATGGAGTTTTGGTTCAATGAAGTTATTACATTAATAAAAGAGATTCTAAAAACATGATAATTATTTATCATCATTATACCATTGAATATTATTTATCAAAATATACACTAACTAGGGGGCGCCTGGGTGGCTCAGTCATTAAGCGTCTGCCTTCAGCTCAGGTCATGATCCCAGGGTCTTGGGATTGAGCCCTGCATTGGGTTCCCTGCTTGGCAGGAAGCCTGCTTCTCCCTCTCCCATTCCCCCTGCTTGTGTTCCCTCTCTCACTGTGTCTTTCTCTGTCAAATAAATAAATAAAATATTAAAAATATATATATACACTAACTAGGAGAATATATATGAACAGAAATGTTTTGATAAGTTTGCAGAGAGGAAGCCACCTCCCACTCCCACCTGTGATTAAAAATGGTTAACATGGGGGCGCCTGGGTGGCTCAGTGGGTTAAAAGCCTCTGCCTTCGGCTCAGGTCATGATCCTAGGGTCCTGGGATCGAGCCCCACATCGGGCTCTCTGCTCAGCAGGGAGCCTGCTTCCTCCTCTCTCTCTGCCTGCCTCTCTGCTTACTTGTGATCTCTGTCTGTCAAATAAATAAAATTAAAAAAAAAAGAAAAAAGAAAAAAATGGTTAACATGTAGCATGTAAAAAAAAATTCCATGTTAAAAGCTATGGGACACTAACATGTTTCAATCTACACTCAAGTGTATTTAAGGTAAAAGATTCTGACAAATAGTTGTCAGCCAGCAGATACATTAACAAATCCTAAGGTGTCAGACAACCACTTATTTTAAAGGTTCTACCAGTCACTCTCTCTCTCAAATTAGGAATGGATGATCATGCTGCTGGTGCCAACAAGTGCACTGAAAGAGGCAATAAAACATAATAGTTAATAGCAGAAGTTTTATAGTTGGGATTGTTCTGCCACTTACTACCCATGTGACCCTGGGCAAGTTCAGATTCCTCATCTGCAAAAATGGGACTTGGGGGCGCCTGGGTGGCTCAGTGGGTTAAGGCCTCTGCCTTTGGCTTGGGTCATGGTCCCAGGGTCCTGGGATCGAGCCCCGCATCGGGCTCTCTGCTTGGCAGGAAGCCTGCCTCCCCTTCTCTCTCTGCCTGCCTCTCTGCCTACTTGTGATCTCTGTCTGTCAAATAAATTAAAAAAAAAAAAAAATAGGACTTGGGTCAGTCTGAGGATCCAATATAAAGAACCTGGTGACATTTCTTACAGAGTTCATTATATAAACAAGATATATAGCATTTAATATATACACACCATTATTTGTGTTATCTTGTAAATATATATATATTTTTAAAGACTTTATTTATGTGACACAGAGAGAGAGAGATCACGAGTAGGCAGAGAGGCAGGCAGAGAGAGAGGGGGAAGCAGGCTCCCTGCCAAGCAGAGAGCCCAATGCGGGGCTCAATCCCAGGACCTTGAGATCATGACCTGAGCGGAAGGCAGAGGCTTAACCCACTGAGCCACCCAGGTGCCCCTCTTGAAAATATATTTTGTAAGTACGTTATAACAATTTATTTAACAAGATTCACTAAGCACCTATCATGTAGCCATTGACTAGGTACCAGAAATATAAAAAGACAAGACAGATCCAGGCCACTGGATTTCTGAATCTGGATCTCTGCTTACTGAAGTCCTTACAACCCAGTAATAGGAACAGAAAAGAAATATATAATTGCAATATGATATGGCAAATTATAATAGAGACAGATGCAAAGTACCATGGGAGCAAAAAAAGGAGAAAGGATAAATATGTTATACCTTTACTCTGTTGAACTCTATTTACTTCATCAACAGTTTTCTGCCATATATGCTACCATCTAATGATTACCACTGACTGATCCACCTTAAAAGGGAAAAGTTCTGCATGGCATTACCTACTATTTGAGATATACTGCTCCCAACGCCCTTACCATGCTGAAGGACAACTTTGGTATCAGTTTCCTCATCCGTAAAATGGCCATAACAGCTTGCTCATTGGGTTGTAGTAAGATGTATGAGAGTTCATTAAGCATAAACTGGCACCACCTCAACACCTGTAGGGTTTTAAAATCACTTCCTTGATTCCATAATCTCTGGGCTTTAAGCCAGCTCTAGCTGCAATGGATGACCACCTTGCTTTAGCGGCAGAATGCAACGTAAACAGCAGCACAACAGTGGCAGCAGAGGGTAGAAATGGGAGAAGAAGGGATCCAAGGTTTAGATGGAGAATAATAAGCCAAATCAATAGACCTGCAATCACTCCCTTCCCTAGTTTCTTTTCCCTAAAATGACTATGGCAGGTTCACCTTTCAGGACAACTCATATGTACGATACAATTTCACAAACATGGTAATTCTCCCACTCCTTTAAAAAGTAAAATAAAATCTATTCTTACCTATTAAAAACTGCCTAAAACTCCCTTAGTATCTCCTATTTCTCAAAAAAATGCAAATTTGTCATACCCTCTTCTCAGTGCTTTTGACAAAGTAATCCATGACTCCTAATCACCAAATCCACATTTAAATTCAAATTCTCTTTGAAAACCGTCTGTCCATTTGGCCTCCACACTACCCTCCAGATTCTGTTCCTAACTCTCTAGCAAGCACTGAGAATCTATCAACCTCAAGTAAACATGTGTCTCTAATGTTCTGTATTCTTCTCTCTGTTATTCTCAGTATATATTATCTCAGAAACGTCACCTTCTTCCATGAATTCAGTAATTACCCATACACAAAAAAATTAAAGATCTGTAAGGGAAACCAGGACACTGATCTGAAATCTATGTTCACCTCAAACCCAATACATCTACAACAGAACTCAGTAGTACCCAACTCCTTATACCTTTCCTCCTGTATTCTCTAACTCAGCACCATCACTCAGTGTCCAACTTAGCTTAGGTGAGTTCTTCCTTTTTTTTTTTTTTTTTAAGATTTTATTTATTTATTTGACAGACAGAGATCACAAGTAGGCACAGAGGCAGGCGCAGAGAGGAAAGGCAGCAGGATCCCTGATGAGCAGAGAGAGCCCAATATGGGGCTGGATCCCAGGACTCTGGGATCACGACCTGAACTGAGCCACCCAGGTGCCCCCCTTCCTCACTTTCTAATATGACCAAGTCTTGTGAATGCTACCTAGGAAATGCCTTCCAAATTCATCCTTTTTCCTCATATTCACTGGCATTATCTTGAGGCCCTCCTGCTTCAACTAATGGAAAAGCTTTAAATCATCTCTTGTTCAGTCCTTAACTTTCTGCATTTTATTCTCCACACAGCAGCCAAGGTGAACTGTTAAAGTTAACACCATACCTAAGAGTAAAACCCAAAGGTTCTCATCTTACTTACAGTAAAAGCCATTCTTACAATGACCTACAAGAACCTAGACATGGGCACTTAATGCTGTCTGGAATGCTCTCCTCACAGAACTGCATTTCAAGTTTTGGTTCAATGTCCTAACCAGCTTTTCTTTTCTTTTTTTTTTTTTAAAGATTTTATTTATTCATTTGACAGACAGAGATCACAAGGAGGCAGAGAGGCAGGCAGAGAGAGAGAGAGAGAGAGGAGGAAGCAGGCTTCCCGCTGAGCAGAGAGCCCGATGTGGGTCTCGATCCCAGGACCCTGGGATCACGACCTGAACCAGCCAAAAGCAGAGGCTTAACCCACTGAGCCATCCAGGCGCCCCATCCAGCTTTTCTAATAGTATCTCCTATACCTATTATATGATAGATTGATCATATTAAAAGCCTATTTTTCATCCTTCCCTGTATCAAAATCGTATGTGACTTTGCAGTTCTTTTATTAAAAAGATGAAATCTACTTCCCCACTCCTTGAATTAGAGATGGCATTGTAACTTGCCTTGGTCAACAGGAAGTGATGAAAGTGACACTGGGCCAGTTCCAAGACTGGATAGGTCTTGCATATTTTTTCTCCTTACCTGTACCTCTGCAACAGCTGGCAACCTATTAGGGAACAAGAAACATGTAGACAAGGGACAAGCAATCCTAGTCATCCCAGCCACAGCCAAGCTAGGTGGGTTGACAGCTAGCCAACCCCCAGAAACATGAACGAACCCAGTCAAGATCAGCAAAACTGCTTAGCTGACAACCAACAGCATGTAAAAATATTTAACATATGCCACTAAGGTTTGTGGTTGTTATACAACACTACTGTGGTAATAGATAACTGATATATTCTACTCCTTTTACTCCTTACTGTTTTACTATTCTCCATGGCACTTAATATCTGACTAGTTACATTTACTTGATTATTAGGTTATTCTCTGACTCTTGCCAACAGAATGTAAGTTCCATGAGGAGTTGTAGTCTTCAGCCTAGAATAAACCTGGCACACAGTAGGCATTAGTAACTATTAAATAAATAAATTTTAAAAAGCATGATGATTTAATAAACCATTAGTACCTATGTATCTTTGTCAGGTATCTTTTTTTTTTTTTAAAGATTTTATTTATTGGGGCGCCTGGGTGGCTCAGTGGGTTAAAGCCTCTGCCTTCGGCTTAGGTCATGATCCCAGCATCCCGGGATCAAGCCCCATATCAGGCTCTCTGCTCAGGGAGCCTGCTTGCCTTCCTCTCTCTCTGCCAGCCTCTCTGACTACTTGTGATCTCTGTCTGTCAAATAAATAAATAAAATCTTTAAAAAAAAAGATTTTATTTATTTATTCGAGAGCAAGAGCACACACAGGCAGGGGGGAGGGGCAGCAGGAGAGGCAGAAGCAGCACCCCACAGAGCATGGAGCCCATCGTGGGGCTTGATCGCAGGCCCCCAAGATCATGACTCCAGCCTAAGGCAGATGCTCAACTGACTGAGCCACCTAGGGTACACCTGTCAGGTATCTTTTTAATCTACAGAAGCCATTAAACTCAGAGCCAGTCTTTCAAACACTATTTCACAAAGTGTTAAAATCAAGATTTTTACAACATATTGTAATTTTACTTAACGAATATACTCTGTCATTAGTGAATATTTTTTAAAATTTATGAATATTATTTGTATAGGCTTTATCTCATCCCATTCTAATTTTTATATGTATTTTATAATAATAAATTTTAGCATAGTTATAGAAGCATGTAATTTATAAATTAATGAAACTATATTAAGAAGATGCATGCTTAAAAGTTTTTATTGTAATCAAAAGTTTAGAGATCACTGGCTTAGAGGATAAAGCCAAAACTCCCACGTTACTACCAATGATATTGTCAGATAACCACATTAGATACATTATTTTTTTCTCTATCATCAAAGAGGTCCAAAAGAGAAAAAGAGCAAGGCTTGCCTTTTCCCTTCACATTTATTTTACTTCTCACTTAATGTCCTTAATCATTCTTCATTTCTAACTATCATTTATTTAGAATAACATCTAACACTACATTATGTCCTTTATTCATATTATTACTAATTCTCGAACTGCAAAATATTCCTATTTTATAAGGAAACTCAGACTTAGAGTAGCTTAAATAACTTACTGAAAAATTACATAGATATGTAAGTAATGGCTAAATTTAATCCAGATAAAACTCTTGTGATCTACATTTGCTAGAGTATCCAATATAACCTAACATCAGACACTCTAGTTGCTAAAATCAAATATATCACAAAAATATGCTACTATTCTGTCCAGTCTTTTCTTTCATGACATCTACACATCCCTTCCTTGACCTTCTATAATTAAATTCCCTCCCACCAGTATCAAAGATTAGTTTTCTTAGTCACAACATATTTTAAAGATAAAAGTGATAATTTATATATCTATGTTAGAATAAAATTTTCTAAACCTTTAATGAGAAAAATAATAAATGGTGAGATAATTCTGGGGCATACTTGAAAACATTAGATATGGTATAAACAACATACAGTTTGCAACCAATATATGGCTTATAAATAATATAAAAACTGGCATATGATAGAGTGACAGAAAGTTAAGTGTATTGGTTAAGTATTCATCCTACACTTGTAGTTTAGATTAAGTTACATTTTCCAAAAATACTTTAAAAATAATGTCAGTCATCACAAGAATGCAGAGTATGAGAAAATAAGCAGTACTTTATTTTTCAAGACTCTTTAGCAACATTAGAGTAATCCATATCACTAGTCAGTTTTATAGGATTAGTAAGATTCCTTCTCATTTCTAAATATTCAAGTATTCTGTTATATTTCCCATCGGACATACCAGGGTTAAAAAATAGAAAGTATGTTGCATCGGAGCCACTATTAGTGGAGAGAGACTTAAAGAGGTAGGTTAAAAAAAAACAAAAACGAAGTATAAATGCTGCTTCAATATCAAGATAAGGACTTTAAAAAAGAAAAAGATAGTGAACAGCGCTGAATGCTAGAGAGACATCGACAAACATACTACTGTAAAGAATCTACTGGATGTGTCCAGGGGATGTGAGGCAACCATTGTAAATGCTATTTTGGCAAAATGGTAGACCTTGAAATCAAATTACAATGGGGGAGGTTAAAGGAATGAAGAGGCTGAGGATATGGGGCTAGCCAATGCTTACCTAATTCCTCAACCAAGAAAGGAAATAATAGTTCCTATGAATGTTGATTTTCACAAATACAAATTTTTTGTTTCAAGCTTCTGAACTATTAAAATACCCATCCTCCTTACTTTTCCACAAAATGAAAAGACTAAAGCATCTGGTATATTAAGCATTAAAACCACATTTTGCTTACTTTAATAATCTTCTATTATCCATATTACAAATTAAACAAGAAAAACTTTTTATTTTGAACATCTAATAATGCCAGTGAACAGGTTTAACGTTAAGTGCTTGAACATATCCAGTTACTTTGGTTACAGAATCCGTTTATTGATCTCCATTTACTCTATGTTCCTCCTTGGCATTTATGTATAAACTATTTACTGTATTAAAAGTAAAGAATTACAGAGATGCCTAGGTGACTCAATTGGTGGAGCCTGTGACTCCTGATGTCAGGACTGTGAGTTCAAGACCCATGTTGGGAGTAGAGCTTATTTAAAAAAAAAAAAGTAAAGAATTACAAACACTAGGCATAAATAACAGGAAATTTCTAAATTACACAATACATCCTGATCTATTTCTAACAGCCATTTCCAACACACATTAACAAATCTCAGGCACACACAGGTCAATGGACAGAGTAAAGGTGAGTAGACAAAGGTGGCAGAGAGAGGCACAAAGGCAAGCAGATACACAGGACAGGCACACTGACAATAAGGACATATATTACAATACTTAATTTTTATATGATTGGGGAACTAAAGGAATTATAGATTTATTTTACTGAACACAATTATGAAGAAAATATACTGGTCTTTCAGATAGTAATATATTTCAGATTTATAGTCAAGGAGTCAACAAAGATTGACTAGACAGTACTTCAATAAAACTGACCTTCAGAACAGCATTTACTTACAAGAAGGTAATGTTCTGGTTCCACATTTTAACACTAAAAAAATACAATTTAAATTTTAGATACCATAAATATGCAGCTTATAGACTATCTTAATTTTAGTTTCCACACAAACGAAAACTTGTCTAATGTTTAACATGTACCGTGTATGTGAAATAATGCTCTCCCTACTAGAGCCAAAAGAATGTTCTCTCAAGTCATAAGGACTCTTTATGCTTCTTTTCCCCTTCTCTGAAAGAAAGTGGGTAGAAGTTTATTTGGGGCCAAAACCTTAATAGTTAAGAAAAAAATTTTTTTCAGTTTTGCTTCAAGGATTTTTGTACTAGGTGCTCTTCAGACTGCCTGCCTAGTTAGTAAACTGTCATTCTCTTTCCCTAAGAAAAGTCCCTTCCCTTACATACACTTGAACAAGCTCCCTACCTCGGTCACCTCACACAATACTCCTCTCACTGGCAAGTCGAATGATTCTTTCAGGGATGTGAAAATGAGATGCAGCAACTCTAGTCTTTCTGCTCTCTTACCCTAACCTGAAATAAAGTGAGTAAGATAGGTTAGACAGCAAAAGGATGCCTTTATTCAGAAAATACAGTCCCAAACAGTGAAAGCCAAAATGCAGAGAGAATAAAACAGGTGCAAAGAAGCAAAGACAAGCATCCAAACAGCCTTCTAGACACACAGAAACTGATAAATTATAGAAAGAGGTGCTGTGAAGAGAAAAGGCAAGATTAGAGACAGTTCTCTATTTCTTGATTCCTGTCCTTCAAGCAGTATTCTATTACAACATATTTTTTTTTCACTTACGCTAGTTTGGAAGTAGCCTGCAAACAAAAATCTATGCCAATAAAGAATTGTTCTGTATTTCTCATGTCCCACTTTTTTCATTGACCTTTTCCCTAAATAGTAAAAATGCAATTGTTGGCCTAGGCCACATCATGTCATAGAAAAAGCATCTGCTTTGGGGCGCCTGGGTGGCTCAGTGGGTTAAAGCCTCTGCTTTCGGCTCAGGTCATGATTCCAGGGTCCTGGGATCGAGCCCCACATGAGGCTCTCTGCTCTGCAGGGAGCCTGCTTCCTCCTCTCTCTGCCTGCCTCTCTGCCAACTTGTGATCTTTGTCTGTTGAATAAAAAAAGAAAAAAAAATCTTAAAAAAAAAAAAAGAAAAAGCATCTGCTTTTATTACTTGGGACAAACTCGACTCTGCCAACTTCTAACTGTAAAACATGCAATAAGCTCCTTAATTTTTAAACAGTTTTAATGTTTCTTTTAACATCAAAGGGTCTATAACTTATGAATGAATCCACTGTACATAATGGGAGAAGGTATCCAGAAAAGCTATTCTCCAATCGTATCATGGACTCTAGAACTCCTTTCAGTTTGGGATTCTGGTCCCAAATGTGTAGTCTCAAAACCTCTTGAGTTATCTTATGCAAAATTTGAGTTTCCTTATGCAAAACTCACATCTGCTAAGAAATCCAAACTAAGCAAGAGATCTATCACTATAAATAATACGTGTAGGTCCTAAAGACTTTTTGAATATAATTTTTTTACAGGGCACTTTTTTTTTTTTAAAGATTTTATTTATTTATTTGACAGACAGAGATTACAAGTAGGCAAGAGAGGCAGGCAGGGAGAGAGAGGAGGAAGCAGGCTCTCCGCGGAGCAGAGAGCCCAATGTGGGGCTCGATCCCAGGACCCTGGGATCATGACCTGAGCCGAAAGTAGAGGCTTTAACCCACTGAGCCACCCAGGCGCCCCTTACAGGGCACTTTTAACAGAAGCCAATGAAAAACCCTAATCTAATCATCTAAGAACTATATACACAGAGTACTATTTTATATATCTGAGATAAAGTAAAACTACCAGATTTAAGAATACTGACCATATGGTTGGAACTCAGTTTTAAGATTTTTCATACCAACCAAATTGTACACTGCAAGAATAAACAACTACACCATAATAATGAGACATCAGGGGCGCCTGGGTGGATCAGTGGGTTAAAGCCTTTGCCTTCAGCTCCGGTCATGATCCCGGAGTTCTGGGATCAAGCCCCGCATCAGGCTCTCTGTTTGGCGGGGAGCCTGCTTCCTCCTCTCTCTCTGCCTGCTTCTTTGCATACTTGTGATCTCCCTCTGTCAAATAAATAAATAAAATCTTAAAAAAAAAAAAGAAAAAGAGAGACATCAAAATACTCTTCACCAAAACATCGAGGGATGCAAAGGCCAACTTCACATTCATCTCATACTCAGCATTTAAGTTGTTCTCCCTTTGGAAATCTCCTCTTATTATTTCAGTATATGGGCTTTGCTTATTTTTTATTTCTACTTTGCCACTCTGTTCCTCTCTTCTAAAACCCAAAATTCTTATCTCTATGTTTCTAAGCACTATTAGTTTTCTATATCTGAAATGCCTTTTATGCTAGTCCATCTGACAAACTCTTCCTTCAAGAGTCAGCTCAAATGTGGTCTCTTTGCTGAAACAGTCCATATCCTCCCTCTAAGGATTAAATATTGAATACACTTCCACTGGAATAGTAAGACCTCTTGAATTACTATTGAGTATCTTGTATATACTATGTTAGTGGCTTTACACACAAACTCTCTTGTTCTTGGTCTATCCAGGTAGGTATTATATCTATAATTTCCCCAGATAGCCTGCTTATAATCATAGCACAGCCCGGATAAAAATTCCTGTATGGCTCCAAACCTTGCTATCTACTAGCCTAGAAATTCTAAGGTTTTTGGAACCCAAGCTCTTGAGAATGTAAGAGCTATGAACCTTCTCTATCCCAACCCCCAAAATGGGCTTATACACAAAATTTATTATGTATGATTTGAAAAGGTTCAGACCCCCTGAATGTCATCCAATACCCCCAGAAAAACTTCTTGCTGCTTCTCACAAGTCTGTTCACAGTTGGTAAACTTAAGGAAAATGACTCATATTTTCAATTGCCAATTCTACAACACTACCTAGGGCGTAATGGGCACTCCAGGAATATCTTATATATGAAGAGTGGATGGCAAGGATCATGGAAAAATGACAGGGATACATTTTTGCATTCCTTCAGAGTCTATAAGGGTAGCTACTCAAATGTTGTTAAATAGCCTTTCAAATGCAGATTGCATCTAAGAACAGTTATTATAAGAAACATAATGTAGCATATATCCCAAAGCCTCTGAGATTAATATGATCCACGTTCCACACTCTCTAGGAAAAACTCTGAGGGATGAACTACTTATATCTGCCATAAATCAGTTCATAATATAGTATTATAGAAATGGAAACAAGACTTTTGTGTATTTCATAGAGAAGGAGATAATTGTCAGGGTTGGACTGCATGAATCTAAAAAATTATTTTAGAATTTAAAGAACCTAAGAATCTAAAAATACTACTGGTTAAAAAAAATAAAAATAAAAATCCCAGGAAATATAAAATGTTGGAAGAGAAGTTCAACTACTTGGAAGAAACTTAGGGTCTTAAGGTGTAGGATTACTGTGTACTACTGGACTTGCAGAAGGCAAGTCTTGAACTCAAATCTAATGCAAGGCTTTTTTCCATGACATTAAAAATCAAATTTTACAATGGAGATATTACAATACTGATTATTAACAGAGATATCATTACATGAGATATTACAATGGAGAAGTCCTTAAAATAAACTGGGCTAAAATATTTACCCCAGAAAGTGAGAATTAATTACATTTTTGCTTCTGAGTTCAGGGTAAACATGGTAAAGTCATTCTAAATTTTTGGTGTTTTTAAAAAATATTTTATTTATTCATTTGAAAAAGAGAGATACAGAGAGAGAGCATGTGCAGGGGAAGAGGCAGAGGCAGAGAGGCAGAGGGAGAAGCAGACTCCCCCCTGAGCCGAGAGCCTGACACAAGGCTTGATCCTAGGACTTGGAGATCATGTCTTGAACCAAAAGCAGACAGTTAACCATCTGAGCCACCCAGGCTCCCCAATTTTTAGTGTTTTGATCTTCGAAGTACTGGTCTATAAGGAAAGTTTTCTAAGAAATGGAAAAAGTATGTTTAATAGTACAACAGATAAGATTTCATTCATTCAGTGGGTATGCTCAAGGACAAGAAATAGCTTACTCTAGAGGTAAGGGGATATATAATACAGAGTACAGGAGTTTAATACTGCAAATGTAACATGAGACTATGTTAAGATGACTCTGGAATGCCAAGCTAGGCGTAGACTTTATCCTACTGGGCTGTGATTCTAAACTAGGGCAAACGTTACAAAATTGGGAGGACAGGAGAAAGGGAAATTGGGAAGACAGCATATAATTACAGTTTGAAAATAAGCAGAGCTTGGATCTGATGCTCTGATTTGGCTTAGCCATTTAAAATTCTAATCAGGGTGCCTGGGTGGCTCAGTGGGTTAAAGCCTCTGCCTTCAGCTCGGGTCATGATCCTAGGGTCCTGGGATAGAGCCCCGCGTCGGGCTCTCTGCTCAGCGGGGAGCCTGCTTCCCTTCCTCTCTCTGCCTGCCTCTCTATCTACTTGTGATCTCTGTCAAATAAATAAATAAAATAAAATAAAATAAATAAAATAAAATTCTAATCATTTTAATGGTCTTTCAAGGGAGCCTTGAGTTGTTTTTGAACTTGGTTCATTTTTTGGATAATACTGTCTTATTTTTTTTTATTTTTTTTAATTTAAAAAAAAAATTTTTTTTAATTTATTTATTTGTCAGAGAGAAAGGGAGCACAGGCAGATAGAGTGGCAGGCAGAGGCAGAGGGAGAAGCAGGCCCCCCGCCGAGCAAGGAGCCCGATGTGGGACTCGATCCCAAGACGCTGGGATCATGACCTGAGCCGAAGGCAGCTGCTCAACCAACTGAGCCACCCAGGCGTCCCAATATTGTCATATTTTTTTTGGATAAAAATAAAACCATGTCTCTTTCTTTCTTTTTTTGTAGGCTCCACACTAGGCATGGAGCCTGATGTGGGGCTTGAACTCACAACCCCAAGATGGAAACTTGAGATCAAGAGTTATGAAGCTTAACCAAATGAGAACCCAGACACCCCCAAAATAATACCATGTTTCCGAAACAGTACTAAATAAACATATGAAAGAAAACAAAACTAAGCATCAACACAGAGACTAAAATTCACAAATCCTGACTTTACAACCAGTTTGCTTTCTATTATCCCACAGATGCCAACACTTGAAAATGGTATTTTAGGAAAGTGAGTATGATATGTGGAATGGGTTGGATGAGGCAAGAAGAGAACAACAGCTACTGCTATACTCACTCCCAAAACACCCACAAGTTACAAGATACTGCTATTTTTGAACAAATGCCAGTAACAAGATATTTGGATTTTATTTTATTTTCAAGACTTATTTGTTTATTTATTGGACAGAGAGATAGAGAGAGCATAAGTAGGCAGGGTGGCAGGCAGAGGGAGAGGGAGAAGCAGGCTCTTCACTGAGCAGGGAGCCCAATGTGGGGCTCCAACCCAGAATCCTGGGATCATGACCTGAGCCAGCTGCTTAACCGACTGAGCCACCCAGGTGCCCCATATCTGGATTTTACTAATGAAATCTAAAATCAAAAGTTAAAAGTAAGTATTTTAATAAAATTAATATTCTAAGATAATGTTCCCCAAGTAGGGTTCACGGGGTGGGGGGATACATAAGCAGTTACTTTAAATGGTTCCCTGAATCCTGACGCATACCAACCAGTTTCCAGAGAAAAATATGTACTATTTTACATATTTATGCAGAAGATATTACAATTAATAAAACCCTATTTATCTAAAAGTTTTCCTGAATGCTGCCTAGTACTTTATTCATTTTTCTTTTTCAGTGGATACCGAAAATACAACCACATTGCGTAAGCACACACCAAGTGTATACACATAGAAGGGGGAAAAGCAGTTCTCATGCTCATCTAAGAAGACAAGCCCCTTGGACCATTTGAAGAATCCATTTGAAGAATAAATCTGTCTTACGGTTTAAAGCTAACTACAATTTCTGCTCATGCAAAGGCCATTAATGCCTATTAAGTGCCAGGCACTATATTAAGCAATAAGGATACAGAGATAATTAAGTCCCAGTTGCTAGCCCTGGAGGCTCTCAGTCCAGGGAAGTCAGAAATGTAAATGTTTATGAATCTAATGAACTGAGTGCTATAGAAACACAGAAGTGTTTAACATATGAACAAGAAATTATTAATCTATCTAAATGTTAATGTCTTACTTTCAGTTTCAACTGTCAAAAACCTTTTCCAAATTAAATGCCAAATATTGAAGGGAAAAAAGCTAACAGTATTCTAAAAGTAAATACATACAATAAAACATTCTTGAGAATTAACACTTTTGAATTTGTAGTATGCAAAAAAAAAAATTTGTAGTATGCTGTCTCTGGTAAACCATGTGGGGAGAGTTACTTAAAAGTTTATTTCCAGGGGCGCCTGGGTGGCTCAGTGGGTTAAAGCCTCTGCCTTCGGCTCAGGTGACGATCCCAGGGTTTTGGGATCGAGCCCCACATCAGGCTCTCTGCTCAGCAGGGAGCCTGCTTCCCTTCCTCTCTCTCTCTGCCTGCCTCTCTGCCTACTTGTGATCTCTGACTGTCAAAGAAATAAATAAAATCTTTAAAAAAAAAAGTTTATTTCCACTTGCAAAGTTAGTTAGAATCAAAGTATGTTTGCTTGGGTATCCAGTCGCAAATGTAAAAACAGAAAATATTTCCTATCACTCTAGGTTTGAAAGATAAATTAAACATACAGCACCATTTATATAAACTTACTATTTTAAAAAAACCTACAAGCGAACCACAAGATACACTTCACCCCACTAGGATGGCTATAATCAAGAAGAAGACAAGTGTTAGTGAGGATGTAGAAAAATTGGTGGGAATGTAAAATTTGAACTCTAGTAGTTCCTCAAAATGTTCAACAGTTACCATGTCACTCATTAATTCTACTCCTAGGTATATACCCAAGATAAAGGAAAACATATATTCTAACAACAATGTGTACATAAATGTTCAAGTAGCATTTTTAAAAATACAAAATATTCTATTTTACGTATTATTATACAAAGAAAAGATTCCAAAAAGCGGAAACAACTCAAATGATGTCCATCAATGGATGAATGGATGAACAAAATGTGGTATATCCATACAGTGGAATATTATTTAGTCATAAAAAGAAATGAAATATTTCTGATTCCAGCAACACATGGATGAACCTTGAAAATATTATATTAAGTCAAAGAACTCAGTCACAAACACCACATATTGTATGATTCCATTTATATGAAGCAAATCTATAGAAGGTAGGTTAATGGTTACCTAGGGCTGGATGGTAGGAAAGGAGGAAGAATAACTGCTACTGGGCATGCAGTGTCTTTTGGAGTGATAAAAATTGACTATAATGATGACTGTAAAATTTTGTGACTATACTAAAAACTATTAAATTATACAGCTTAAATGAATGAATTTTATGGTAGGTGAACCTCTCATAAAAGCTGTTACTGATTTTTAAAATACCCACAAGCCACAATATTAAACAGTTTAACACAAAAATTTTTATACTTATTTAGGCTGTGCAGCATAAAATCTTCCAGGTTTCCTGTCTTTCCTCCTTTCCTTTTTTTCTAACATTTCAAATCCAAACTTTAAATAAAAACTTCAGAGGTCTCATTCAACCAAAAGACAAGTTCTTATTATCTGTCTTTTAAAATTACATTTCAACAGCAATCATTTCACAAAAGAGGACATACACATAGTTAAGAAACATGGAAAATATTGTACCTATCTTTTCTTAAAAAAAAAAAAAAAAAAAGCAGGGTGTGGGATGGGAGCTCTCCTTCAATCTGTCTTCCTCTAGTTTCTACCATCTCCTTTCAGAATGTTAAAAGAAAATGTTAAGAATTTATACCCATTTTACCTATTTTTTTCCTCAATTAACTATAATCTAAATTCTTCCCATATCACACCCAAACCACTTTTTGTGGTCACCAAATCACTCCTACTTGGCAAACGGAGTGGGGACATTCTCAACCTCACCTTACCAGTCCTCCAGAAGTATTTGATTTTGCTAACTACTCCTTTCCTGAAACTCTCCCAGGCTTTTCTGACATCCTCTGTGTTCCATTTCCTCCTCTCTGAGCACACTCTCAGGGACAGTCACTGGCACCTCTTTTTCAGGCTGCTCTTTAAATGTTGCTGCTCTCCAATCTAAAGCTGGTCACTTGTATGCTCGTCTGAATAAACTTATTCACTCCCATGCTTTCAACTACCTCTTACATGATTCTATGACAACTTCCAAATATTTAACTACACCCTATCACAGCTCTCTTGAGCTCTACATCTGTATTCAGTATCTCAGGCACCTCAGTTTACCACATTTAAAACTAAACTAATTCTCTTCTATCTTGAGATTTCTTCCAACCATCTTCTGCTTGGTCCCCTCTACTTCCTTCTCCTCTGATACTCAGAACCACACCAAATGGTATCTTCTAACTTGGGTGATAGTATACCAAACTAGGAACCTTGGAGACATACTGCAAATATTCCTTTCTCCTTGACTACCCACATCTAGTGAGTCATTGAGACTTCTTTCTTAATCCTTATCAGATCATACATACACTCTATATTCCACTGTCTTAGTTTAAGTTCAGGCCCTCATCTCACTTCTTCTATTTCAAATGCTTTCAAAATGCTCTCCTTCATCACTAATTCCATCCTTAATACTGCCACCAGCATCAACTTTCTACAACATGAATCTGTCGAATGACTGCTTACTCTTGTTAAAACATACAGTGGCTCTCCAGGGACCCATAGTACTGATTCTTAGCTTTTCTACTTGAACCTATATGAATGATAAAAGTGAAGACTCATACTAAAGCAGGCTGAGGGGGTGTGGTGAGTGGGGAGAGATGGGGAAACACTGCTAGAATGTTCAGTTACTTTGTGTATTTTCTTAACACCTGCCCGCTCTCCAGGTGACTCAGAGTTGTAGTATAGAACTATTCAAAATTACTGGTATTGAACTATTGAATAAATTACAGCATAGATGCAAGAACTTTCACAATCTAACCCCTACCTAACTTTCTCAGCATCACCATTACCCCTTACCATGCATTACTTCACTGGTTCTCAAAGTATGACTCAGGGACAGCCTACCCCTTGACCATTTCAGCAAGTCTATGAAGTTAAAACTCTTTTCCTAGTAAGACTAAGTTATGTTTCCTCACCTGCAAACACAAAGAACCTTAACATAGTAATTTTTAAAAATCATGTTATGTTTCCTCACCTGCAAACACACAGACCTTAACACAGTAATTTTTAAAAATTATTTTCATTCTCTTAGGAGTGTACAGTGGAATTTTCTAGAGTATATGACATGTCATGCTATGTGAAATGTAACATTGCAACCATATGGATGAAGCAAATATGAGAATCCAGTTCTCTTCTATTAAGCCAGACATTAAAGAAATTTGCAAAAATATAAAAATAATTCTTCTCACCAATTACTTTTTGTTTTGAAAAACAATTATTACATGGTTAATACAGAATGGGTTTATTATTATCTTCAAGTGGGTTTTTAAAAAAAATATTTGTTTTTAATTTATAGTACAATAAATAAAAACCTTTTTGGAGCCCTCAATAATTTTTAAGAATGTAAAGGACTCCTCAGACCAAAAGGTGTTAACTGCTGCATTATAGCTGATTACCTACCACTCCCCTAAACATGTTCAACTTTGTTGTTTTTAAAGATTTATTTGAGAGAGAGAGAGAGAGAGAATGTGTGTGTGCGCGTGCGCATGTGTGTGCTCACACAAATATGCACGTGGAGGGAGGGGCAGAGGGAAAGAATTTCCAGCGGACTCCAAGCTGAGCCTAATACAAGGCTCATCCCTGGACTCATAAGATTATGACCTGAGCCAAAACCAAGAGTCCAACATTCAACCAACTGAGCCGCCAAGGCACCCCAAACAAGTTCAACTTTAAAACCTCCATCCCTCTGCATAGTGATGCACCCTCTACCACAACCCTAGTCCTAGCCAGGTCCCAAAGAACCTCAGAGGTATCCTGGAAAAACAGAACAAAAAGAACAGTTTTGGGGGAGCCCGTCTGGCTCAGTTGGAGGAAAATGTGACTCTTAGTATCCAGGATGTGAGTTGGAGCCCCATGCTGGTTATAAACATTACTAATAAAACAAAACTAAAATAAATAAACTTAAAAAAAAAGAACAGAGGTTTTAAAGTCAAGCGGAGGTGTGCCTAGGTGGCTCAGTGGGTTAAAGCCTCTGCCTTCAGCTCGGGTCACGATCCCGGGGATCCTGGGATTGAACCCCATGTCGGGCTCTCTGCTCAGCGGGGAGCCTGCTTTCACGTCTCTCCCTACCTGTGATCTCTGTCTATCAAATAAATAAATAAATCTTTAAAGTCAAGCCGAATACTTAACTTCTCAGAGTGAGAATTTCTTCTCTACTTAAAATAATTTGTAAAGTCACTAACATTAGTGTAGTGAAAATAAAAACCATCTAACAATTATTTAATCATAACAAAGCAGACTGGTTGTTTTGAACAGTTCTGTCAGGATTACTATTTGTAGAACAGATGGTTCTATATAATAATCCCTTGAAATGGATAACTTCTATGGTAGTTCTTGGGTATCACTGATAGATAAATTAAGTTCAGATTATTTTAAAACATCAAAATTATTGTAAATAGCATTTTAACATAGGATGCACCACTTGCTATTATACCTCAGTTAAGCCTTAGAAAAATGTCCTTAAATACTCTCCTCCCAATATTTCACAAAAAGTACTAGAATTCACACCTCTACTGCATCCTGTTTTTTAAATACTCCACTGAATTCACTCATTATATTTTTGTTTTCACCTTCAGAAAAGGAGAGAGAACTGGTTTTTAAGCTGAAACTGCTGTATTTGCTTGTAGCTTAAGTGTCATCTTTTATGATTTTTTTAAATACCCAAGCGTTAAATGTAAATTAGATAAATTTTAGCCTGATCAAAAGAAATCTACTTCTTGGTTCAATGCTTTTGACATTATAAATCTTTATTTATTTACTTACTTATTTTTAAGCAGGCTCCATGCATAGCATGGAGCTGGGGAGATGGGGGCTATTGAACTCATGACCTCAAGGTCATCAAGACCTGAGCTGAGATCAAGAGTTGGCCACCTAACCAAATTAGCCAGCCAGGTGCCCCTAGACATTATAAAGCTTTAAAAAGCACAAGAGAATGACTGAAAACAAATGCCCAGATACCTCTTTCCTTCTATGTCCAATTATCTGTAACTGACTACATAAATAAGCTGTATGATCTACACAGACCTTAGCACAATAATGTTAGATGATGACCCTAAATAGGAGTCCCATACCTCAGCCCTGTGAAGTATGTAGCATTTTTATTCTTTGAAATGCTAGACAAGTCAATCTTTTTATTTTCTTCTAAGTGGCCTGCCCAAGGTCAAACAGCTAGACAATGAAAGAGATGGCATAAAATCCAGGTTTTCCAAACATGAATACATACCACTCTACCATACACATTTGCTTGTCATGATCACTATCTGCCATCTTGCAAAAAAGACTTAAAATCAAGATAGGTGAAATTGAGTTCTGGATCTGCCATAAATCAGATGTTTAACCTTCAACATGTAAGAATCATCTTGGTGCTGTAGTTTACACCATCTCAATATTGTAGTTTTCTCTTCTTTAGGGGTGGGCTGGGGAGTACACAACACACCAAGGCCCAGAACAGACGATTCGAAAAATAGCTAATGACAAGTAGAAAATTTTCTATCCTTACTAGTCATCAAAAAATTCAAATTAATAAAAGATACCATTTCCCAAAAAAAAAAAAATACCATTTCCCAACCATCCAATTATCAAAGATCAAGATAATTAAATGAACACTCATGCATTACTGACAGTTGTATGAACTGATACAACTTCTTCAAAAAGTTATTTATAAACCTGTATTAAATGTTTATATTCTTTAACCTAGTACTTCCACTACTGGAAGGTATCTTATGCAACAATCCAATATAAGGAAGTTTTATGATAAATGTTCAATAGCGAATTATAATATGTAATAGAAAATAAATTGCCTAAGCATTCAACCACAAGGAAATGGTTAAGCTGTAAAATAGTTGCCAAGTAAAATATTATACAGCCACTGAAATGATTTTTACAAATGAAAAACACTTATCAAAATGTTAAGTTGGAAAAAACCCAACAATATAAAATGAAATCTATAGCACGGTCACACAGATGCATTAAAAACATTAACAGAGATGCCTGGGTGGCTCAATTGGTTAAGCGGCTGCCTTTGGCTCAGGTCATGATCCCAGCGTCCTGGGATCGAGTTCCACATCGGGCTCCTTGCTCGGCAGGGACCCTGCTTCTCCCTCTGCCTCTGCCTGCCACTCTGTCTGCCTGTGCTCGCTCTCTCTCTCTCCCTCTCTCTCTCTGACAAATAAATAAATTAAAAAAAAGAAAAAAACATTAACAGAGACCACCTTTGGGTGATGGGACTGGGAAGGCTGGATACAACAATGGGAAGAACACGGTCTGGATGTCCATCCCACTTTCTTAAGAGTAAGGCATTATTATCATTCTATAATCTCCAAATTTGAAATAATGAACACTAGTACTTCATAATTGAATAGGATTATAGTAGCTAGATTATTTCTAAAGCTCGGTTCTAAAATGCTAAAATTTAAAAATGCATTTTTGATCCACATAACAATTTAAAAATAACAGAACACTTAAAATTATTAGCTGATCTTCTACTCTCGTTCCATGGCAGAGGGAACATGGTTTCCCTCCAGCCTTCCACTCAAGGGAAAAAGCAGCACCATCTATCAGTCTTAATTATAGCTACTGCTTATCAAGTCATGGAATAAAAAAAGCAAGCACTATAAAAGAATAGCCCTAGTCATCAAATCTCAAATGTGGAATCACCTAGCTATCCCTAAGTACTATGGAAGAAAAAAGAAACTCATTCAGTCCTTCAGAAATGAATCTCCAATAGGAATCCCTGATTCATCCCCAAAGCATGAATCCCAAGGCAACTTCCCCTGTACAGAAGTTCAGAGACTGGGCACCTGTCCTGATGGCCTTCATCACCAAACAATGCTCTTTCCTGACAGGATATGCCCAGGGATAACAAGATGACTAGCAAGCAAACTAGAAGTGACCAAGGACCACACCACCTCTTCTTCCAAAATAAGACTGTAAAAAACTAGTTTTAAGCTTTTAAACTATCCTAAGTAAATATTTTCTATTTGCTAAAAAGTGGCGAAAAGGGGACTCCATCCAATTACTGTTAAGTGACTATCCAAAAGATACCAACACAAAAATTCTCACTAGTAAGAAGAGAAAATGTCCTTTTTTCTTTACCTTCCACGGATCAAAAATTAATTTTTCAAAAATACATAGACTAAATATCAACAGAAAATGCTTAAAATACGGCATAGATTGTTCTATCTATATTTTTCCACTTTCAAGAGATTTGAAATCTTACTCCTATCCTCTATTATTGGTCTAGGAAGGTGGGAATCAAAAAGCTCAACAATACTATTATAATATTGTATAAGGTCAATGATCTATTTTATAAGCGGTTAACAATTTTAATGCTAAAACCTTACTAGATCCTACCTAGTTTCTTTAAAATGTGAAAAAGTATTTCAGTGCTAAAAGTCACTTCACCTGCACCTTGTAAACAATTAAACTGTACTTTGAAACAAAAACTAGCCAATGTTTACTGCTCATTCATTTTTATAAACATTAACTGTGTATCCTTTTTACAATCAAGAATTTCCGAGTTAAGTGATTATTCTTGGAGGTGTATCTTGTCCAGGAGCAAAATTTTCCCTAGCTTATTTCCCATTCCCAAACCCCGCCAAGGCTAAGGAGCAACCACTTCCCAAAGTCCCACTTCCTTTTCCATTCCCCAGACCTCCAGAGTTTCCAACGCCCCAGTCTTGCGCAATATCCGTAGGAGCAGCAGCCGCAACCACCGCCTCCTAAGCCGAGAAACAACCCTAAAGGGAACATTGTCCAGCAGAAAAATAAAGGGGGGGGGCAATGTAGGAAGTCGCCTTCTGGTCCCACGCCTTTGGATCTGACCCCCTCACAAGTGATGTATCTAGAGCAATTTCACGAACAAGACTGTTAACCTCCCCTCCAGCCTGCCTGCCCAAGCAGAGGGCGGAAAGGGGGGGCGGGGGGGGCACCGAGAAGGTTATCTCCCAGTTCAGGGCTTCGGCCCGTTTCGTTGCCTCCGCCCCACCAGGACTATTGTTCCCAAGTTCCCCACCCCCACCCCGGATAGGAAGTGATAGTCACATCCCCTCCGCCTTCCACAATATCCCCTAGGGAGTCCGAAGTAGGCTTCCTTCAGGATAACCAACCCCTTCACATACACACTTACCCCTCTAACCTAAAGTCATCATGACTCCAACGCCATCTCAAACCTGAGTCTCAAGAGACAAGAGATGGGACGAGGGTAAATGGAACTGGGCAAGCCACGGGATTCCCTACGGACAATCCTTTCCCAAGCCTTGGAGATAATAACTGCGATCCCCCAAACGGCAGAACTCCTACCCTGCCCACTTCTGAGACCAGCCTGAGCAAAGGGACCCCACGAGTTAATGCTAACCTCAACACCCCCGTTCCTCCACCAGCCGCGATCTGCTCTCCTCCATGGGTAGACAGACACCTTGCCTCGACCCTACAAGGAGGGGCAAGCTGGGTGAGGAGTGGGGGGTGGAGAGACGAGTCCCCCAGCCCTGGGTCTGCCCCTCAGTCTCCTCCGGCTCCCGGCCCGAGAAACAATAGGTGGTCGCGGGCGGCAGCGCACAGTGCGGGCTCGGCCGGGGCCGCTCCCTTCGCGCCCTGGCCGCCCGCAGACGGGGCCGCGAAAGCGTAAGGGGAGGAAAGAAGGCCGAGGGACGGAGGCGGCCTCACCTCCCGCCGTCCTCCGAGACCACCCGGCCCCAGCAGTCGGTGCGCGCCTCCTCCGCCCCTCTCCTCACAGCCGTACACAAAGCGCTGGCGGCCCGGGCCGGCCGGGCGAGGCGGTGGTGGGCTCTGGTGCCGGCGAGAGCAGGCGACAGCAAGGGGAACGACTCACCATGAAGTCCCGGGCGAAGTTGTCCTCCCCATTGTGGTCCGGACTCTTCATGGCCTGGACCCTCTGGATAAATTTCCTCAGGATCTCCACTTGCTCCATCCTCCCGCGTCCCCCCGGCTGCGGTGGCTGCCCCCCCCGCCGCCGCCCGCCCGCCCGGCGCAGAGCCCGCTCAGTCTTCCCCAGCTCGCTTCCCCAGCCCTTCCCCTCCCTCTCGACCCCCGCCAAGCTTCGCCGCTCCCTGCTCCTCCCCACCGCCTAAGGCGGCGGCAGCGGTGGCACCAGCCCGGCTCCCGACCCCACAACTTCCAGGAGCAGCCGCCGTTCTCCCACAGTACGAGGCGAGCCGCTGCGGCTAGCGCCAGCCCCAACCCCCAGCTTGCTCCATCCTCCTTCCCCGCCCTCCTCCTCTTTCGTTGGAGACGCCGCCACCGCCTCAGGAACAAGGCTCTCCGCTCGCCCTGCCCCCCCCTTCCCGGTTCCTCCTTCACCACCCCCCCTACTAGCAGCCGCAGCCGCCTATCCCCATGGGCGCGGCCCCGCCGCCACCCAGACGCGCGGCCCCGCGCTGTGGCTCCGCCCCAAGCGCTGGGACGCCCGATCCGCCCCCGTCCACCTCGCCTCTGGACCACTCCCCCAAGCCCGCCCCGCTGGTTCCAGGCCCTCTCGGAGTGGCTGGAAGGCTCTTGGTTGTCGGCTAGGCAACTTGACTCTACTTCCGGGGCGTGGTCTCGGTCGGGCTGTATGTAAATTTGAGGAAGTCTGGAAGGAGGGAATTCGCCTCTGAGCAGGGTAAACCCTGGTCAGTCGCATAAGATTTTAGTTGGAACTTGCGGGCTCCTGGCCTACTAGTGGGAAAAGCATATTTTTAGAGAGCTTCCGCGCCGCCCACGGCTGTGGGCTGGGACTACAAGTCCCGGCCCGCGGGAATCCAGGAGTGGGGGCGGGAGAGGGCGGCGGTGGGATGCAGAGGCATGCTGGGAACTGTAGTGTCAGCTCCGCGTCCTTCGCAGGTATGTCTTCATCTTACTAGTGGTGTGGTGACTGTTGACGGCAGTTACACCCTGCCACTTTAGGGAATGGCTGCGACCAAGAGAAATGAAACGTTTCTTGAGTGAAAGGACTTTGCAGATCCGTCGAAACCCTGACGAGTGAGCGCCTGAGATTTGGAGTGCATCCTAATACCTACCACGCAGGAGGCGAGAGCTCAGTGTTTGCTGAATGAAAGGGAATTTGTCGTCCTGCGCTTAGATTCGCAGCCCTTCAAAAGTGATTAGGAGACGTTTCTCCATAGAATGTATAAATCTTTATACATTTTTGCAAGTCTTGTAGTAACCAGAGAATATCTGTTTTAGTCTAATTCACTATTTTACAAAGAAAGCGATTTGTCTAGTCCCCTCAGAATATTCATAGCAATGCCAAAACTAGAACTCAAATCTTGTTGGTTACAGTACATTTATATTGCCTCTTACTAAGGAAGATAAACATGTGGTAATGTGACAGAAGTGAAGGATTTGATCCGTGGACTTCTTTTAGTCCCTTATACCCGCTGAAAACATTTTTTACGGATAAGCTTAGGGAATTTGGTTAAATAGGAACCATAAGTGCTAGCCCCCTCTTCTCAAATGAATGTTTAGAACCACTATGAAATTTAATGATAAATTCCATGAAGAAAACAGGTAGACACAATTTTTTCCTCTTCGTTTCAGAGAACAATATTTCTCTTTAAAATAATAACTAACGTGTACCAATCCAGTCCTCCTCTCTGAAATATGCATTTCCAAGTGTGCCCTTCTAAATCGTATGCATTTATATATTGCACGTGCATATAAAAAGATACGGTTTTGTTCTGTATTTAAAAATTCACTTAGAGGAATAGTTACAGTTTCTAAAGTAAGCTTTATTTAAAGCCAGGGTCTGGAGTATTTTACTTTAATCAGATACTGAGACTCAGTTTTCACTGGATGTCAGAAAAGATCAGGATCTGGGCTTGCTCACCTACCAAGACAGCTCACTATAGGTAACCCTTTTCCCCCAGACCTGGGGAAGAAATTAGACTCTAAGCAACGAAATGGACAGATGATCAGGAGTGCCTGTACTTTTGATATATCAAAAGAGTGAACAAACCAGAGGGTGATAAAGACTGTATGCTAGACAGGTTGTCTAACAGTCGGGACAGTTTGATGGAAAGTGTTACTTGTTTTGAGTTATTGAGTCTCATTCTAGCTAGTGTTTTTGGTGTATTTTTACTTTTCCTCTTACTGGCAATTTTCCCTCTGTTTCTTGTAAAACATGAGGGTTTTCTGAGTTCTTAACAGCTACGTTTGGCATCTGATAAAGGTTAGGGAAAACAAATGTAAAGTATCCTTATGTATTACAACTCTTTTGCCAATACTTTCCTCATTTTAGTATACTTAGGTAACATTTCGACCTACAGATAATTTTTGAGCACCTCAGAATATGAGGGGTTGTGCTGTGTGTGTGAGAGAGATACAAAAATGTTTTAGGGGTGGCTTCTTACAGTTTATAGCCTGGTTCAGGAGACAGGAAAACAAGAAACTTGGTTATATCGTGAGTTACTAAATACCAAATGAGTGATACAGATGTTGAGTGGTTTAACAACTCTGAGAAGAGAGAATTGTGAACCGGTTAGCACATGCTGTGGTCACAGCGGACCTTGAAGGACATGTGAAATTGGGTTTGAACAGAAAGAACTCCCAGGTAAAAGAAGTGTTGAAACAAAAAACATGAAGACAGCAAAGCAGAAATTTGAATCAGAACTTTTATATGAGTGTGAAGATGCTAAAGTAGATAGGGATTGGACGCTGGAGAGCATTAAATGCCTGGGTAGGGGTACCTGGGTGGCTCAGTTGTGAAGCGGCTGCTCTCCGCTTAGGTTGTGATGCCAGGAAGCCTGCTTCTCACTCTCCCACTCCCCCTGCTTGTGTTCCCTTTCTCCATCAAATAAATAAATAAAGTCTTTTTTTAAAATGAATGAATGAATGAATGCCTGGCTAATGATTTGGACTTCATATCGTCAGTGGAAGCCACCAAAGATTTTTGAGAATAGAAGGAAAAATTAGGAAAATAATAATCTGGCATTTTTTGGATAAATTGTGACTTAATAAGGGGAGAGAATGGAAAGAGGTATTAGGAGCCAATATATGAAGCAACAAAAGCTGTAACTAAGGTCATAGCACTACAATTACAAAGACATAGATAGAGAAAGAACTCATAGAACTAGGTGACTGACTGACTGACTTAGTGGACAAGAAAGAAGGTAGAATTAAAAAGGACTGAAATTACCAGATTGGAAGAGATCAGAAAGTTTGACAGAACACAGGGCTATGCTTGGTTTGGGCAAATGGGAACTTTCATGAACAAATGGTGAGAGAAATCTGCATGTCTTTGGAAGGAGTCTGGCAATAAATGTACAAAAATGGAAACATCATGCGTGTTTTGGCCAAAAATTTTATATATATATTATTTACAACTGTATATACAAACTTATATATGCTTATTGCAGCCTTATTTGTAATGGCAAGAGTAGAAACAACGTGCCTGCATATCAAAAGGCACTGGTTAGAAAACAAAATCACATACCTATAATTAAGGTTTTCTAAAAAAAGTTTTTATTATATATTTATTTATTTGACAGAGAGAGAGAGAGAGAAGGAGCACAAGCAGGGGGGAGCCGCAGGCAGAGGGAGGGGGAGAAGCAGGCCCCCCACTGAGTAGGGCACCCAGTACAGGGCTCAATCCCAGGCTGGGATCATGACTTGACCCAAAGGCAGCCACTTAACTGACTGAGCCAACCAGATGCCCCTAATTAAGTTTTTTGAAGCCATTCAAAATCTGGAAAAAAAAAAATCTCTCTATATTGATGTGGAATAGGTCCCAAGATCTACTTACTAAATGAGAAAAGCTAGGCATTGTGTTTATGGTATTCTTACTTTTATGTAAAATGGAATGTGCATAAAATGCTTGAACACAGAGTTTTTCTGAAGGATATTTCAAAAACTGTTAGCTGTATTTGCCTTTAGGAAGTCCTTGACAATCTTGGGTAGAAAGGAGACCATTTCCAATGTGTATACCCTTTTATATTCTAAATACTTTTCTGTGTATGCTTTACTTTTCCAACAAAATTAAATCTGGTTAGATTTTTTAGACTTTCAATCTAGGTGATAGGAAGAATGACAGTATCTTTAATAAAAACACCCAAATGAAGAAAATGGAAGCAGATCTTACTTAGGAGATTTTTTTAAATGGCCCAGGCTAAGTTTCAGAATGCCGACCTTTTTACACACAGTTCTCAAGAAACGACCACCTCATTCTCAGCCACAGCTGCACTTGACCCACATTAACCCATCCATGTAAACTGGCCAGCAGCAACCTGTGACCTGGTGTACGAACATGACCGTGGCCAATTAGTCCTCACTGTTCGGAATCTAAACTTAGAAACCTAGAGAGAGTAAGTCATTAAACAGCAAGGGCAGAAGCTGAATGACATGGGATGCAATTAGTAGGGCAGGCCTTGTAAGAATAGAAATTATACAGAATCTGGTTAGTCACAAAAGGAACATTAAGCAAGCATGTAGAGATAGGTAGAGATGTCACGATATGACCCTTGTGGCCACGAGAGAGATGGGGCGATTCCCTGAGACAACTTGACTGACGAGGACTTTTTTTTAAAATTTTATTTATTTATTTGACAGAGATCACAGGTAGGCAGAGAAGCAGGCAGAGAGAGAGGAGGAAGCAGGCTCCCTGCTGAGCAGAGAGCCAGATCCTGGGCTTGATCCCAGGATCCTGGGATCATGACCTGAACCGAAGGCAGAGGCTTTAACCCACTGAGCCACCCAGGCGCCCCTGACGAGGACTTTTCAGGACAGGTTTGGTTGGCATTTATTCCATAAGTAAATTCTGCTTTTCCTGAAACAGAATAGGGCAAGAATAAAGAGCCTGGGCTCTGAAGTGAGAGAGAGGAAGTTTCAAACGCCCACTCCATTTCTTGCCCGGTGTGTCCCTTCAGCTCAAGCCTTGGTTTCGTCTTCCAGGAAAGTGTGTTGCAGAATTAGTGTAGCAGACATCACCCTTGCTCCCAGAAAACACAAAATAAGAACCAGTTAAATAAACAAGCAATGAATGCTTTCTGGACCTTTTGCTCTTTTTACTTCCTGTCTCTTCTTCTTTAGGCTCTTGCCCTACTCACTAGTCACCTTCACTCTGGGTAGAGACCTGAGGGATGAAAAGAAAGCCAAAATACCAGTTTCAAAATTTATATTCTTAGTACGTTTTGTGAGGGTTGGAGTGAGAGTTTGAAACCAATAATTCAGAACGGGTTTCAGGATTATCTACCTATTTAATATTCACGGTATCTCTTTCCCCTCTTACTCAGGTAAAAGTAATGCTTTATATCTGTGTAGAAATTCTAACTTTTAGAGTATTTTTACTATTTTCTCATGAAAACTACCTTTGTTATGGCTTATGTGGCGTTACAGCTCTTTGTGAGTTCTGTTTTGTTCTTTTTAACAACTCTGGGAGGTAATTTGGCATCATTGTCCTCATTAATAGACGAAAAACTAAATAAAACACGGGAGTGAACATGAGTAGCTCAGTTGAAGAAAAAAAAAAAGTCAGACACATATCCAGAACCCACAGGTCCTGAGTTTCCAGCTTATTGCATAAACCACTGAGTCACAATGCTTCAATACCTGGTGTCGTTTAAGTGAAATTACAGATGAGGATTCACATCATTCTTGAGATTCTCCCAAAGTAGCACTTCTAATATTAAGTTGTCATTAGAAGCATCCCTCAGTCGTCTGTACTAAAGGACTCCTAACTAGGAAGTTATGGGAGAGTAAATAAGAAAGAAGGGAGGGAAATTCTTCTCTAATTTATTCTTGGTATCCCTTACTCCCTCATTCCTAGACCTGTTCACAGCAAAAAAGCCGTTGACCATTTTTAGTCTGTGAGTTTATTTTTGAGGTATGTAGTCCCATAGATAGGGAACCAGGGAAAATAACAGTATAACTTTTTAGTCTAGTTTGGCGTAACAGTTTTAGAAGACATAAAAATGGAGAGAAGTTTGGAAAGGATGATATTTCTTTAATATTTAATATGTATTCCTAAAGCTAATATTTCAGAGCTTTTTGACATAATCCTCCCCATTTATTCTCATAACTCTGTCCTAAAGTAGGTAAGCCAAGTATGATTATCTCCTTCTTTCTTCATGCATTAGAATGTTACTGGGAATAATAATGCCAAGCTTAAAAGAATTAAATGATCTGCCCAAGGTCATATAGATGGCAGAACTGGAACCAAAATCCAAGTGACTCTCTACTCAATGAAAATTTTCCAGTGTTATATAACAAAGGTCAAATAATGTCATAATGAATACTAACTGCAGGTGAATGCAGTAATTAAATCTACCTCTAACTTTTTTTAATCTCATATTTCTTATATGGTTTCATTTAACATTCAAAGAAAAATTAAAATTTTGTGAAAAACTTCAAAGTCAAGAAGTATCTTAGCATCTAATTAGTGATCCTTCAACGTAATGACATTTACTTTCTATATTCAGGAATGAATCATTAGCAAGGGCTGTGAAATATGATTGTACCATATAAAGTCCATCCAGTGTATTGATTGGACCAAGACCCAATTATCAATAGAAAGCCCCAAAACAAACCAAGCAAAAATCCCTTTTGTTCAGTGATTGCTAATATTTTAGATTAAAGATAAATTGTAGACAGAGACAAATACTGAACGGTCTCACTTATATGTAGACTTTAAAAAAGAAAAAGGAAACCAAGCCCATAGAAAAAGGGATCAGACTTTTGGTTACTAGAGGCAGATGGTGGGGGAGAGAGGGATTTGGATGAGGATGATCAAAGAGTACAAAATTCCACTTAATAAGATTAAATAAGTACTAGGGATGTGATATGCAACATGATAATTATAGTTAAACTGCTGTATAATATATAGGAAAGTTAAGAGAGTAAATCCTGGGAGTTTACTTCCCAAGGAGAAAGCTTTTATTTTTCTTATCTTACATGAGGTAATGGAGGTTAGTTGAACTGACTGTGATAATCATTTCACAATATATATAAATCAGCTCATCATGTATGCATTAAACTTATTAGTGATGTATGTCAATTATTTCTCAGTAAAATTAGAAAAAACGTAAATTGTGATTCCATTTATGTAAGGTAATTGAAACGTTCAAATTCATAGAAATATTAAGTGGATTGATGATTACTAGGGACTGAAGGAAGGGGTAATAGGGCAGCTGTGGTTTTTTTGGTTTTTTAATTCCACTATAGTTAACGTGCAGTGTTATATTAGTTTCACGTGTACACTATAGTGATGCAACAATTCCATACATTATTCAGGGCTTATCATGAAAAGTGTATTCTTAATCCCCTTCACCTATTTCCTGTATTGCCCTACCCACCTCCTCTCTGGTAACCATCGCTTTGTTCTCTATAGTTAAGAGTCTGTTTTTTGGTTTCCCATTTTTTGTTTTTTTTAAAGATTCTATTTATTTATTTGACTCAGAGAAGGATCACAAGCAGGCAGCGAGGCAGGCAGAAAGAGAGGAGGAAGCAGGCTCCCTGCTGAGCAGAGAGCCTGATGTGGGGCTCGATCCCAGGACCCTGAGATCATGACCTCGGCCGCAGGCGCCCCTCCCTTGTTTTTTAATTTGATTGTTCTCTTTCTTAAAATCCACATGTGAGTAAAATCATTTGGCATTTGTTTTTCTCTGACAAGATTTCATTCTTTTTAGTGGCTGAGTAATATATAGATTTCATTCTTTTTAGTGGCTGCGTAATATATACATATATACATATATATATGTATATATATATGGCTTTTTTTGCCATTTTTTTCTTTATGGCAAGATTTCATTCTTTTTCGTGGCTGAGTAATATATATATATGCCTTCTTTTTGCCATTTTTTCCTTTATCCATTCATCCGTCAATGGACACTAGGGCTGCTTCCATAATTTGGCTATTGTAAATAATGCTACTATGAACATAGGGGTGCATACCTTTTCAAACTAATGTTTTCATATTCTTTGGATATTCCCAGTAGTGGAATTACTGTGTCATATGGTAATTCTATTTTTAATTTTTAAAAAGATTTTATTAATTTATTTGAGAGAGAGAATGATTGAGAGGGAGAGGGAGAGAACAAGTAGGGGCAGGAGCAGAGGGAGGAACAGATTCCCTGCTGAACAGAGGCGGACATGGGGCACAATCCCAGGACCCTGGGATCATGACCTGAGCCGAAGACAGACTCTTAACTGACTGAATCATCCAGGTGCCCCTATTTTTAGTTTTTTGAGAAACCTCCATATTGTTTTTCTTAGTAGTTGCATCAGTTTGCATTCCCACCAACAGTGCACGAGGGCTCTTTGCTCTCCACATCCTTACCCACACTTGTTTTTTGTGTATTTGATTTTTAGCCATTCTGACTGGTGTGAGGTGATATCTCATTGTGGGTTTGATTTGTATTTCCCTGATCATGAGTGATGTTGAGCATTATTTCATGTGTCTGTTGGCCATCTGTATGTCTTCTTTTTTTTTTTTTTAAGATTTTATTTATTTATTTACTTGACAGACAGAGATCACAAGTAGGCAGAGAGACAGGCAGAGAGAGAGAGGGGGAAGCAGGCTCCCTGCTGAGCAGAGAGCCCCAATATGGGGCTCAATCCCAGGACCCTGGGATCATGACCCGAGCCTAAGGCAGAGGCTTTAACCCACTGAGCCACCCAAGTGCCCCTCTGTATGTCTTCTTTGGAGAAATGTCTGTTCATATCTTCTCACCATTTTTTAATTGGATTATTTGTTTTTGGGGTATTGAGTTGTATCATTTCTTTATATGTTTTGGATACTAGCTCTTAATTGGATATGTTATGTGCACATATTTCCTCCATTCAGTAGGTTGTCTTTTAGTTTTGTTCATTATTTCCTTTGCTGTGAAGATACTTTTTATTTTGATGTATTCCCAAAAGTTTATTTTTGTTTTTGTTTCCCTTGCTGCAGGAGCCATATCTAGAAAGATGTTGCTATTGCTGATGTGAGAGAAGTTACTGTCCATGCTCTTTTCTAAAAGTTTTGTGGTTTCACATCCCACATTTAGGGTCCTTGATCCATTTTGAGTTTATTTTTGTATATGGTGTAGGAAAGTGGTCCAGTTTCATCCTTAAGCATATAGCTGTCCCTTTTTCCCAACACCTTTTGTTGAAGAGACTGTCTTTTTCCAGTTGCATATCCTTACCTCCTTTGTAAAGGTTAATTGACCATATCATCATGGGTTTGTTTCTAGATTTTCTATTCTGTTGTATTGATCTATGTGTCTTTTTGTGCCAGTACATTTTGATTACTACAGCTTTGTAATATAACTGGAGATCTGGAATCATGATGCCTTCAGCTTTTCTTTTCTTTTTCAAGATTGCTTCTGCTATTCAGGGTCTTTGTCGTTCCATACAGATTTTAGCATTATTTGTTCTATTTAGGTTAAAAAAAAAAAATCCTATTGGTTTTCTTTTTAAGATTTTATTTATTTATTTACTTGAGAGAGGGGGACAGAGAGAAGGAGGGAGACAGAGAGAGTGCTCGAGTTGGGCAGGGGCAGAGGGAGAAGAAGAGAATTTTGAGCAGACTCTGCACTGAGCCTGGAGCCTGACACAGGGCTCAATCCCATGATGCTGAGATCATGACTTGAGCCAAAATCCAGAGTTGGACACCTAACAATCGAGCACCCAGGTGCCCTGCTGTTTGTTTTTTGATAGGAATTGCATTAAATGTGTAGAGTACTTTGGAGTGTAGACATTTTAGCAATATTTGTTGTTCCAATCCCTTAGCATGGAATATCTTTCATTTCTTTGTGTCATCTTCAATTTCCTTTGTCATTGTTTTATAGTTTTCAGAGCTCAGGTCTTTCTTTGGTTAGGTTTATTCCTAGGTATCTTATTATTTTTGGTGCAGTTGTAAATTGTGATCCCAAATGTAAATGAGATTGTTTTCTTAATTTCTCTCTGTGCTGCTTCATTATTGATATATAGAAATATAACAGATTTCTGTAGATTGAATTTATATCCTGCAAAATGATTTCCATATTTTTTGGTGTAGTCTTTTGGGCATTCTATGTAGAGTATCATGTTATCTGCAAATAGTGAAAGTTTTACTTCTTCCTTACCAGTTTGGATGTTTTTTATTTCTTTTTCTTATCTGATTGCTGTGGCTAGGAATTCCAGTACTATGTTGAAAAAAATGTGATAAGAGTACACATCCTTGTCTTGTTCCTGACCTTAGGGGAAAGGCTTTCAGTTTTCTACCATTGAAGGTGATGTTACCTGTTGGTTTTTCATATATGGCCTTTATTATGTTAAGGTATATTCCCTCTAAACCTACTTTGTTGAGAATTTTTATCATGAATGGATGTTGTACTTTGTCCAGTGCTTTTTCTGCATCTGTTGAAATGATCATATGGTTCTTATCCTTTCTCTCATTGATGTCATGTATCATGTTGATTTATTTGTGAATATTGAGTCATCTTTGCAACCCAGGAATAAATCCCGCTTTATTGTGACAAATCCCGCTTGAAGTTTTTAAAGAAGTTTATATTCTATTTTATTTTTCTTAAGTAGGTTCCATGCCCATGTTGGAGCCCAATGTAGTAAGGCTTAAACTCAAAACCCTGAGGTTAAGACCTGAGCTGAGATGAGTAGTTGGATGCTCAACTGGCTAAGCACCCAGGTGCCCCTACTTATTTATTAAGTAATCTCTACACCCAACGTGGGGCTCAAACCCAGACACCAAGATCAAGAATTTCATGCTTCTCCGACTGAGCCAGCGAAGTACTCTGTGAATGATTATTTTGAAGTATTATTGGATTTGATTTTCTAGTATTTTGTTAAGGATTTTTGCATCTGGGGTGCCTGGGTGGCTCAGTGGGTTAAAGCCTCTGCCTTCGGCTCAGGTCATGGTCTCAGGGTCCTGGGATCGAGCCCCACATTGGGCTCTCTGCTCGGCAGAGAGCCTATTTCCTCCTCTCTCTCTCTCTCTCTGCCTGCCTCTCTGCCTACTTGTGATCTCTGTCTGTCAAATAAATAAATAAAATCTTAAAAAAAAAAGGATTTTTACATCTACATTCATTAGAGATATTGGCCTGTATTTCTCTCTCTTTCTCTCTCTCTCTCTCTCTCTCTCTCTCTTTCTTTGTAGTGTCTATCTGGCTTTGGTATCAGAGTAATGCTGGTCTCATAGAATGAATTTGGAAGTTTTCCTTCCTTTTCTATTTTTTTTGAATAGCTTCAGAAGAATAGGCATTAACTCTTCCTAAAAGGCAATTCTCTTACTCATTCTTGGTACCCCCGTGGTTCCACAAGCGCTATACCCTGCTTCCTCATTCCTAGAGAAAAATAGGAGTTACCAAGTTTGAATCTACTCACTCTCTCTGCTCTCCAAGTAAAATTTAGAAATCATACATTTACTCTGTACTTACTTGTTTCTCTCCATTATTACAGTTCTTGGTCCTGTCCATGGCTAATCTCTCTCCCTGTCAAACCTTCTCTGCCCTCTTTTATCTCTTTCTAGTTCTGCTGTACAAAGTTCTCCTCTCCTTTATCTGTGTTCAGCCTTTTCTTCTTTACAGACTCCCTTTATTCTACGAAATGCTCAAGACTCCATAAGCCCTGGCCCATCTATTGTGATCTGTAACAGTCTGACTACTGGCACACTTCTCCTAAATGGACTTCCTACTTGCCAGATGAATGATCTCTTAGTTTATACCCTGCTCAACTCATGTGGAGCATCTGACCCTTATCGACAAATATCCTTCCTTCCTTTCTTGAATTTCTCCTCTTACTTAGTTTTATTTTTATTGTGAGGTGACTTTATTTTAGTATGAGGATCATTTTAAAGTGAACAAGTCAATGGTATTTAGTACATTCATAAGTTTAGTAACTACCACCTCTATTTAATTCTAAACTACTTTCATGACCTAAAAGGAAACCCTATATCCATTAAGCAATTACTTCCTATCCCTCCATTTCCCCCCAACTCCTGACAGCCACCAATCTGTGCTTTTTCTCTGTGGATTTAGTTATTCTGGATATTTCATATAAATGGAATCATACAGTATGTGACCCCTTGTACCTGGTTTCTTTCATTTAATGGAATTTTAAAGTTTTTTTAAATCTCAAATTCTAATATCTTGCCATATTTGCTTCAGATTTTATTTAGATAACAAAACATTACTGATAGAATTGAGATGCCTTTGTAGTCCTTCCCTTTCCTCCCTCCCCAGAAATAACTATTATCTCAGATTTAGAATTTTTATTTCTGCAGTGTCCAGTTTTACATTGAGTGGTGTCTTGCCTTGTTTAAAAAAAGAAAAAAAAGACTGTGGCTAAAAAAAAAAAAAAAAAAAAAAGTGACATAAAATTTACTATCTAAGGTCCCTGAGTGGTTCATTCAGTTGGGTATCTGACTTCAGCTCAGGTTGGTCGTGATCTCAGGGTCCTGAGATGAGGCCACAAGTTGGGCTCAGTCTCAGCAGGTAATCTGCTTCTCCTTCTGTCTCTCCCCCTACTTCTGTACGCATACACGCTCTCTCTCAAATAAATCATCTTTTTAAAAAATTTACTATCTTAACTATTTAAAAATGTTCAGTTCAGTGGTGTTGAGTATATTCACCTTTTTGTGAAACAGATCTCCAGAACCTTTTCATCTTTCAAAAGATGCATTAATAACAACAGCCCTATTTGTCGTATTCATGGCCCCAGGTAGTCACCATTCTACTTTCTGTATGTATGCATTTGCTTACTTTAGATACCTCAAATAAGTGGAATCGTATCGTATTTGTCTTTTTTCTGACTGACTTATTTCCCTTAGCGTAATATCCTCAAGGTTTATACATATGTGATGAGATTTTCTTTCCTGTTTAAGGCTGAATAATGTTCCATTTCATGTATAAACCACATTTTGTTTACATGTTCATTGATGGACATTGTTTCTATCTTTCGGCTTTGTGAATAGTGCTACTGTGAACATACATGTACATGTATTTGGAGCACTATCACTAGGTTGTATGGTAATTCTGTGTTTAACTTTGTAAGGAAACACCACACTGTTTTGCCCAGTGGTTGCACCATTTTACATTCTTACTAGCAATGCACAGTGTCCTAATTTCTCCATATCCTTGCCAAAACTTGTTATTTTCCTTAAAAAAAGTTTTTTTTTTTTAATTTATTTATTTGTCAGAGAGAGAGGGAGAGAGAGCAAGCGAGCACAGGCAGACAGAGTGGCAGGCAGAGGGAGAAGCAGGCTCCCTGCCGAGCAAGGAGCCTGATGTGGGACTCGATCCCAGGACGCTGGGATCATGACCTGAGCCGAAGGCAGCCGCTTAACCAACTGAGCCACCCAGGCGTCCCAAAAGTTTTTTTATTTTTAATCTTCAGCCATCCTTGTGGGTTTGAATTGCATTTTGGTTTTGAATTCATTTTCCCAATGGTTACGATGTTGAGCATTGTTCTGTATGCTTTTGGCCATTTCTGTATCTTTATTGGAGTAATGTCTATTCAAGTTCTTTGCCAATTTTTTAGCTGGATTCTTTGTCTTTTTATTGTTGGGCTGTAAGAGTTCTTTATATATTTGGGATAACTAAACCCTTACCAGTTGTATGATTTGTAGATATTTTTTTCCCATTCTATAGGCTGTCTCCTTTTGGGTTTTCTCTGCTCTTTTCCTCCTATCGCTCTTTCAGACACTAACTTTATTCAGTAGGATAATTTCTGATCTCCCAGTATATTGTTAGTCACTGTTTTAGGTACCGGCAGTAAAAATACAAATATTATTTACTATCTGACACCTTTTTATTTCTTTTGCTGTCTTCTGTAGTCCTCTGAATGACTGAATATGATCATTTTCCAGAGTTAGGTTGCCTTCTCTATGGAACCTTCCCACCTTCTTTTTGTTTGAGAAAAAGCTTATTTAATCTTCAGGGCCCAGTCTGAACATTAGTCATCTGGGAAGATTCTGGGATTTCACCAATCAGTCACTCTTCCTTTGCTCATATAGCACTTTATGCATTTAGCACAATACCATAAACCTTACATTGCTTTATAATTGTTTGTTTATATATCTAGGATATGAGCTCCTTAATGTGTGTTATCCTCATAGCTAATAAATCTTTCCCAAGTGCCTAGTAAAAGTTTGGCCCAAGTATTGAATGAATTATCAGGCCCTGAATTTTTAAAACTTATTATTATGAAAAATTGTAAACTTATGCAAAAGTAAAGAGAATAGTGAAGTGAATCACCATTATTCATTAATCAGCTTTGACAATTATCATCACAGGGCTAGTCTTCTTTCATCTAAATCCCTTCAATTCTCTTTCCCCACAGGATTATTTTGAAGTAAACCCAAGAAATTATTTCATTCATAAATACTTTTCTGACATTTTCATGGGAAAAATTTGGACATTAAATATAAAACTTTAGTGTACCTGGGGTCAGCCAAACTGAACCTTTAAGTAATTGTTCTTCAGTTTTAAGAGAACAAGACAAATTATAAGAGATGGTCTGCGATCTCAGAGCTTAAAATACTCAACTTTGTAGGTTCTAGTCTTTAAACAATTGCAGCACAATCTACTAAATTACTACACTTAGAAAACCTCAGACAGTAAACTGATATTCATTACATTGAACTTAAAGTATCAAAGAAATACCCAAAATAAAATGTTTTACTTAAGAAAGTAATATTCTTTTTGGAACACCTGGGTGGCTCAGTTGGTTAAGTGTCTGCCTTTGACTCAGGTCATGACTCAGGTCATGATCCAAGGGTCCTGGGATCAAGCCCTGCATTGGGCCCCTTGGTCAGTGGCGAGCCTGCTTCTCCCTCTGCCTGCCGCCCCCCCGCTTGTATATGCGAGCTCTCTTTCTCTCTGACAAATACATAGAATCTTTTATAAAAATAATACTCCTTCTTGTGGCAGAATTTTTTTTAAAAAACAATTTTGTTGAATCTCATTTTACCCCAAAATAATGCTTCAATTTATTTATTTATTTATTTATTTGGCTCCATGCCCAGTATGGAGCCCAGCGAGGGGCTTGGACTCACAACCCTGAGGTAAATACCTGAGCTGAGATCAAGAGTTGTCAGTGGCCTAACCGACTGAGCCATCCAGCTGCCCCACTTCATTATATTTAGATATAAAATGGCATAGCTAGAACCCCAAGGTATTTTTAAAATTGCATCACATGGTGAAGTAGTTTTGTAGGAGTATTGTTAAGAATATTGAAAATTACTACTCTTTACTTCTTTTAATCTAATAAACATTTTTTGAGTTCTGTTTCCCATCTGCCGTTTTGGTGCTCTGTTTGAAACTTATGACGGTCCTTTATGATACATCTCATATTTCCACTGTGCTCCTACCTTTGGCCAAGCCACTGTCTTCTCTCACCTGCTTTTTATGATCTTTGCCTGCCTCTGCTCCAGAGGTTAGAACAATCCTTTTCAGACATGTCAGGTTACATCCCTCCTCTACTCAAAACTTCTAGTGGCTTCCTATCCCACTAAGAGACAGCAGGTAATATTCTCATTGGGACTGGTATTGTTCATTATGGTGTATTTTGGAAATCTGTGACAAACATTTCTGGACATAGCATGACACTAACAATTAGTGTATGGCGGTCTGGGCTGCTGGGCCATCCTACAGATTCTCTCACTTTAAAGAATTCTCTCTCATCCTGCATGACATTTTTAAAAATCAGTTTTTGAGATACAGTTTACAAGTATAAATTTTGAGGGTTAGTGGTGTAAAATAAAATACACCATTTTAAGTGTGCACTTTGATGCATTTTGAACCACTACAGTAATCAAGATACAAAACATTCCCATTAACACAAAAAGTTCCCTCGTGTGTCTTCTGCATATCCTTTGGAGATTTCTGGAGGTGGAGAACCTGTTTATAATGATCTGGGCCTGGAACCTAACTCCATTTATGTATAAATACAAAATATGTTTTGCATGGTTTTAGTGTACACTTGCTTTTCCAGAAATGCAGCTATCATGTAAATTGAGGGGAGATGATACGCCATTCAGAATTTTACCAGAGGTTTGCCATTTTGGAAAATCATGTCAGAGACTGCGTGAGCATCACCATTTGTGGCATTTGAGTTGCCAAGAATACATTCCTCTCTCAGTCTGTACTTGTAGCTGTCATATTTATAGTGATTCTACATAAAGGTGACATATTTCATTATTTCGTTTGTAGAGTTCATGTCTGAACATTGACATATTGCAATATAAATTATTTTATTATAAATTAGTTTCATATATTTCTCATTTATGTTATATGTTCTTTCATTTATTTCTCATTTGCATTGGTTCTTTTGAAGTTCAATGTATAGGTAGGTTGTATTATCTGTGTGGTCAATTTCGGGATAGTAAAGGAAGAATACAAAATATTTGTTCTAGAAAGAGAGCCCTGGGCCTGTCAGATTAGAGAAGCACTGCCCTTTGTATTCCCCAGTCCCTTCCCACCCCTAGATTACCTCGATCAAATCTCTCGACTGTTTTCTGTGCTCTCTTGCTGTAGCCACATTGGCCACTGGCTTCCTTGCTGTTCCATGAGAGCTCCAAGCTTAGAGCCACCTCTGGACCTTTGTCTGCATTTGCTGCTTATTTCCTCTGCTGGAATGCTCTTCTGTGGCTATCCACGTGACTCATTCCCTCTTCCTTACCTTTGGCTCTTTGCTTAAATGCCACCTTTTCAGTGAGGCTTTCCCTGACCATTCTATTTAAAATTGTACCTCTACCCTCCCGCACTCCTCATGTTTTTTCCCTGCCTTATTTCTCTTGTAGAACTTAGTAGTTTCTGGGCAGACTTTATATTTTACTTGTTTACTTGTTTATTTTTTTGTCTGCCTCCCTCACAACCACACTAAAATGTAAACTTCATTAGGACAGCTGCAAAATGTGGGTCGGTGCCAGTGAAAAAAATTATTCAGTTCCTCAGCAAAGTGGCATTTGTTTTGACATGTTACATAATCAGCCCTAGGCTCCCTTCTTATCTTGCAGCCTGGTATACTGTACTGGCTTCCCCTATCCCTTAGTCCCATTTTACAAAGGCAGCAAGCAGTATTCCTGGAGTTTAGAGTGGTATCCAGCACATAGTAGGTGCCCAATAAATTTTTCCAGAATAAATGTCTTTAGAACTCCAAGAGAAGTGTTTTTGTGTGATTTTATCTGAAAGTTTGAAGACTTAAAATATTTTTACTTTTATGTTAATATACTTTTCTAGAGAGAAATACAAAGTATACTACCTGGAGAAGTGCCATTTATGCTCCCTTATGCTGTAAAAGTTGGTTGATGCATAATTGGTTCTTTAAAGGTCCTATTGTATTCTTTTCCTCATTAAGAGGATTGACAGCTCTAACCTAGTGTTATTTATAAGCTATACCCATAGGCACATTGAAGTGTGTCCTACATATGGTATAATTAACCTGAGTCATAAATTGCTTATCAATCATTTGCCCCTAGGTGTCAGAGGCAATATAAGGTGGTTTAAGAATAAAACTGGGGAAACATTGTTAATACAAACATACTTCATTGATTTGAACCCCTGCCATTTCAGAAATTGAGTTAATTTGCTTGACCTGAGCTAACATTTTTAACCCTTGCCTAACTCATGAGCAAAAGCAAATCAGTGGTATAAAGAAAATTACAGGAAAATGATCATCCTATTTAAGAAGAAAAACCTATTTGTAAGTAATCATTTGAAGTAATCATTAATTTATTCATTCAGCCAGTATTTATTAAGCGGTCACACATTACAATTACGGCACCAAGCATGAGTCTGGAAATATAAGGACCAATCAGGTAGAGGCCCAGACTTTAAGGAACAACATTATATAGATGGGAATACAAGTAAGTAAACAAAGAGGAACAATAAAATGCCACGATTGCTGAGATAGCAGTCTTACAGAGGACAGAAAGGGGTAGAGGTCACATCTAACTGCAGGCCTGGGAATGAGGCAGAAAAGTCTTCAAAAGGAAAACAACACTTGAACTGACTCTCTGGAGTTAAGAATGTGGTTGGATGGGCTGAATGGATGAGATGAAGACATTCTAGGCAGAAAAAGCAGCATGATCTAGAGGTTTGCAGCAATCTACCTGGTTAGCAGAATTGTTGGGCAGATTGAGAGCATATGCTACTACCCCTGATGGAGTCAAGTGAGATCAGACTGGAGTGGTGGTTGGGGATCAGGGCACGGATGGTCTGGTTCCATGGACTAAAAGAATTTGAACTTTATCTCGTGGGCAGTGGAGAGCCAATAAAGTCGTTTCTGCAGGATAATAACATCAGCTTACTTCGCTGATGGGTCAGCAATGGATTAGATGGAGCTAGGGGAGGCTAAACTGTTAAAGACAGTCCAGATGAGCAATGATTGAGATCCCGAAGTAAAAATGTAGCAATCAAGAGGAAGGGGAGGGAGACAGATTGGAGAAATGCTAGAATCTATAGGACTTGCTGATTGATTGTAGGGAAGGGATGGCGAAAGGAAGGATTTAGGACAAGAGTTACAATCTCAGATGCCTGGAGGGCTAGACAGATGACACAGATGAAGAAAAGGAGCCTCAGCTTCCACTGTGGCCGTTACAACTACTGTATGACCTAAGAGCTTATCTGAGTCTACATGGACATCTATTACTCAGCCGTAGCTGACTGTTCCATGCAGATAGGATCTGATGTTGCCTCATCTTCTGATTTCTGAAGAGACGTTAAATCCGTGTTTCTATGGGAAATGTCCCAAGTCTGAAATGTTGGCACAAAGTTTCCTAAAGTTCTCTCTGAACCAGACAAAAACAACTTCAACGAATAAGCAGAGAGGTTGCAGCCTGTCTTCTAGGATGACTCCTGTTTTCTAGTTTGAATGAGTAGGAAAGTATGGCGCCATCCAATAAGATAGGAAAGGGAGGAGGACCCGCAGTTTGGGAGGTGATGTGGGGAAAGCTGATGATAACGTTCTGAACACGTTGAGTGGGAGATGCCTCCGGTGAATGCAGGTCGGAAACACAAAGAAAAGCCTGAACTGGAAAATAAAGACCCGGGAGTTGTCAGTAAGTAGATGGTAGATGAAACTACTGAGCTAAAAGGTTCTGCTATGGAAAACAATGTATAAGAGTTGAAATGAGAGCCGGAAACAGAATCTTAGAGAACACTATCATTTAAGAGGCAGGCAGAGAAAGAGCGGCTAGCAAAAGACAAAAAGAAATTGTCACGAAAGTAGGAGAACTAGAGATCAATTATGTCCTTCAAGTCCAGAGAAATGAATATATTTTAAAAGTG
>PISX010004330.1:75694-122947 GCA_004024625.1 Mellivora capensis
GTTATGCTCCACAAATAAGTGAAACCATATGATAATTGACTCTCTCTGCTTGACTTATTTCACTCAGCATAATCTCTTCCAGTCCCGTCCATGTTGCTACAAAAGTCTGGTATTCATCCTTTCTGATGGAGGCATAATACTCCATAGTGTATATGGACCACATCTTCTTTATCCATTCATCTGTTGAAGGGCATCTTGGAGGACATGGGGAGATGGAGAGGAAAAGGGAGTTGAGGGAAATTGGGGGGGAGATGAACCATGAGAGACTATGGACTCTGAAAAACAACCTGAGGGTTTTGAAGGGGTGGGGGGTGGGAGGTTGGGGGAGCCAGGTGGTGGGTATTGTGGAGGGCACTCATTGCATGGAGCACTGGGTGTGGTGTAAAACTATGAACTCTGTTACGCTGAAAAGAAATTTAAAAAAAAGTGTCAGATTTCTTAAAGAAGTCAAATAAGGTAGAATAAAAGAAGAGAGAGTGTGGAGGGGTATGTGTGTGAGAGAGATTACAGTTGATGGGTCAGGCTTCAATTTTGACCAGTTGCTGAGGATGAAAGGCAAACAGGCAGAGTTGCACTGTTTCTGAGAATACAGTGCCAACTGAGATTCCATTGGTCCTATTTTGTTTTCAGCAAACTTTAGCCTTTGCTCCTCTCTCCAGTAGAATGCTGAGAAGTTATTCTCATGTTTCTAAAGAAAACTGTCATAGGCGGTTAGCAGGAAAACTTACCCAGCTTTCTATAAGGTGAACTCCTGATAGAATCATAGGCGTCTGAATTAGCAATAAGGCCTGGGATTGGCAGAAGCCATTGGGTCTCGACCCTAGTTACATGTTAGAATCATCTGAGGGGCCTTTAAAACTACTGTTGCCCCAGCTCTGCTCCAGATCAATTAAATCAGTTGCTCTGTGGGTCGGTATTTTCTTAAAACTTCCCAGTTGACCGGTACCTGATGGCTTAGTCGGTTAAGCATCTGACTTGGGCTCAGGTCATGATCTTGGGGTCTAGCCCCGTGTCAGGTTCTGCACTCAGTGGGAAGTCTGCTTGTCCCTCTCCCTTTACCCACTCCCACCCCCGCCAGCTCATGCTCTCTTTGTCTCTCAAATAAATAAACAAAATCTTAAAAAAATTCCCAGTTGAATCCCAAATTGAGAATTAGTGACCCTGTGGAACTGGAATCACCTGAAACTGCTTGGGAGCAATGATATAAGACAGAGTTGTTCCCACATGTACAATAATAATGGCAGTTGCTATCATTATTTATAAACTGTATAAGAAGAATACATTTCTTGGGGTGCCTGGGTGACTTAGTCATTAAGCGTCTGCCTTCAGCTCAGGTTATGATCCCAGCATCCTGGGATTAAGCCCCTCAATCTGCTCCCTGCTCAGCGGGGAGCCTGCTTCTCCCTCTCCCACTCCCCCTGCTGTGTTCCCTCTCTCATTGTCTCTCTCTCTCTCTCTGTCAAAAAAAAAAACAAACAAAAAACAAACTTGAAAAAAAAAAAGAAAGAAAAGAAAAATACATTCCTTCACCTTTTTTTAAAAAAAGATTTTATTTATTTGACAGACAGAGATCACAAGTAGGCAGAGAGACAGGCAGAGAGAGAGGGGAAAGCAGGCTCCCTGCTAAGCAGAGAGCCCGATAAAGGGCTCGATCCCAGGACACTGGGATCATGACCTGAGCCGAAGGCAGAGGCTTTAACCCACTGAGCCACCCAGGCGCCCCTTCTTTACCTTTTTATAACAGTTTAAATTCTGCTTTGTGCCTCCAACCCCACCAGGTTGACAGAAAACTTAAGAGCAATTCTTTAAACCTCTGTTCCTTCCCCAATTATGCTAAGTTCTGGTATCTTCCACATTGCCAAGTTGTCAGGTACTGGCACCTTGTTGAGGTGATCAGGCAAAGCAGCTTGCCGCTGAAACTGTTACCACCCCAGTTTTCCATGTGGTAGCCTGCTTCCAGTGAATCTTACCTCCTGACTTCCATCCCCTTGTGTCACCCCCTTCGCCATCGTATGGGGTTCGTCTGTGTGACAAATAGAATTCAGGGAAATAATAGCCTGTGACTTCAGAGACTGGGTCAAAAAAGAGACATCGCCACCTTTGATGAGCTCTTTTGGATGTCTCATTCTGGGTGAAGCTAGCCACCATGCCCCAAGGATACTCAAGCAGCTCTGTAGAGGTACATGGGGTGAGGAACAGGCCGTGTACCAATACCCAGCACCAACTTGCCAGCCATGTAAGGGAGCCATTTTAGAATTGGATTCTCTAGCCCTAGTCAAGTCTCCAGAAGACTGCAGGCATGGCTGATATTTTGACTATAGCCTAATGAGAGACCCCGAGCCATAAGCGCCCAGCTAAGCCACTGCTTTGCGAGATAAATGTTTGTTGTTATTTTAACCCTCTAAGTTTTGGAGAGGCAATTTGCTGTACAGCAATGCATACCTAATACATCATGGCTCATTCAGATATCAACATTGTCTTTTGCTTACACCCTGTTGACCTCCGACACACCATGTAATTATTCTTTCACTGGGATTGTACCTTCCTATTTTCTGTGCTCTGGAAGCAAGGCCTAAGTTCCCCCCTTTCCTAAAAACAGACCTATTCGCAGACCTCCTCCCCCCATCCTTCACTCACAGCCTGGGGATAGTTTTTTTCTGTCTTGGAGAAATCCTTACCCACCTTTACAACCATAATATTTTGTTCTTTCGATCCTCTCATCATAAAAGTCAAAAAACTTGCTGGCTTAGCAGTTTCCACCCATGTTCTGATCCCTTCCCTGAGAGAGTGAACATGTAGCTATGTCTTTGAATTTTGAGCGGTGGAGAAGGGAAAAGGAAAATGGAGAGAAGAAAAAAATCATGGGTAAATATCTCAAAATATATACTACTACCATTATCAGTATGTGTTGAGTGCTTATATGCACTGGACACTCTACTGAATGCTTTTGGATATTTTATCTCACTGAATCTTTATAGTAAACTACGAAGTAAATACTGCTAATCATGCTCATTTTACAAACAGGAGTTTCGGGTTTAGAGTTCAGACTTTTGATCATTACTGTGTTGTTTTCTGTTGAGCATGAGAGAGGGTAGACCCCAGGATGCTCCTCTTTGGCTTCATTTGCTCACATAGATGTGTATGCCAATCATAGCTAATATTTATCTGCTCATTAAAACATTTCTGACAGGCAGTTCTACTTTGTGCACTTGAACATTTTAAAACTGCAGTTCGAAAATACTAACTCCTACAATTTTGTTTAGTTAAGCAGCCACATAGTTAGGATAATTGAAAAGCGGAATGGATGCTTATAGACAAGATAACAAAAAGTTTGTTTTCCTACACTAACAAGGTAGGAGGATTAAAACTGTCACCTCACAGGGGGAATCTTGTCCACAGATATGCTTTGTTTGGTGTAGGTTTTGTTTTTTTTTAAAATATTTTATTTATTTATTTGACAGACAAAGATCATAAGTAGGCAGAGAGGCAGGCAGAGAGAGAGGAGGAGGCAGGCTCCCTGCTGAGCAGAGAGACTGATGTGGGGCTTGATCCCAGGACTCTGGAATCACAACCTGAGCCGAAGGCAGAGGCTTAACCCACTGAGCCACCCAGGCGCCCCTGGTGTAGGTTTTTTTGTGGGATTTTGTTTGTTCGTTTGTTGTTATTGTTGTTCTTAATTTGAATACCTTTAAGCAGGCATACATCCTCCAGTTTCCTGTCTCCCAGGCCCACCTCTTCATACTGGGTTTGACTGGACTAATCACATAGTTAGGTTTCCTATCTATCCCTGCAGACATTTGAGTTTATTTTTTTTGCTAAACATTGGGGAGTCACGGGACAATATTTTACAGCAGAGATAACATGAATGCATTTGCTCTTTTAGAGACAACCGTTTTGGCTTACTGTGGAGGATGAATGGTGAGGCATCACATGGGAAAGGGGGGCATGCAGTACAAGATTAAGAGACTTACTCAAGTAGCCAGGGGCGAGGAAAGTCACGATTCCCAGGTTCCCACTGGATGAACCGCATGGTGCCATTCACCCAAAATGGAGGTTTTACTGTATACATTATACAAAGTCATAATGCTTAGGAAGTATCCTGGAACATTTGCAAAGACTCCACAAAATGGATATCAGAGATACCTTGATGAAATTTACCAGGAGACTTTTTAGAAGTATCTTAAATGTACCTATAGATATGGTGACATATTTATATCACAAATCAGGATACATGTTGGACATGTTGGATTGTACCAATAGTAACAATGAGATACGCTGTCTAAAATGGGAACTGTTCTGAAAAATCTGCAGCATGTGATCACTGAACATAAGAATTAATTTTGGCGGGGGCGTTCTGGGTAGCTAAGTCAGTTGGGTGTCTGTCTTTGGCTCAGGTCATGATCAGGGTCCTGGGATTGAGCCCCACTTTGGGCTTTCTGCTTGGCAGGGAGCCCGCTTCTGCCTCTCTCTGCCTGCCCCTCTGCCTACTTGTAATTTCTTTCTCTGTCAAATAAATAAATAAAATCTTAAAAAAAATTAATTTGTTGTCTCATTTGGGCTTCCTCTAATCAAAGTTCTCTCTGAATGAAAATATCGACTACCATTAAAATGTACATGTTTAAATGGACACGTCTCAGGTACAGCTAGTCAGTCTGTAGCTACAGTTGTGCCCCTCCTCCATCTGTGGTTTCAGTTACCCATGGGAAACTACAACCCAGAAGCAGATGATCCTGTTGTCAGAAGGTCATTAGCAGCCTAACACTACTTCACAATGCCTGTCTCATTCATCTCACTTCATCTCATCTGGAGGCATTTTTTAAGAAATTTATTTATTTGAGAGAGATTGAGGAGAGTATGAAAGGGGAAAAGTCAGAGGGAGAAACAGACTCCCCACTGAGCGGGGAGCCTGATGCGGGACTCGATCCCAGGACTCCAGGATCATGACCTGAGCCAAAGGCATTTGCTTAACCAACCGAGCCACCCAGGCACCATCATCAGGGAGGCATTTTATCATCTCATCATTACAAGAAAAAGGGCAAATACAGGACAAGAAGATATTTTGAGAGATCACATTCACGTAACTTTTATTACAGTATATTGTTATAATTGTTCTATTTTTATTATTATTGTTGCCAATCTCTTTCTGTGCCTAATTACAGATTAGACCTTATCATAGGTATGTATGTATAGGAAAACCAGTATACATGGGTTCAGTACTACCCACACTTTCAGGCATTCATTAGAGGTCTTCGGTCCTGCAGATAAGAAAAGCTGTATTTCCTTAGTCTCATCTCAAATAATAATTCAGATAATAATTTCAAACTCCTTTCTACCCTACTTTTCCCCAGAGCTATAAGTGAGTAGCCCCATCAGCTGACCTTTCTTTCCTCTCTTTCTCTCTAGCTCATGTTCGGTGGAGACATTAATGAGAAATATGTCTAAAAGACAGGAAGCAGGAGAGACATGGGTAAATCTTCAACATGGATTCTCAGGTACTAAGTAATCTTAAATCCACACAAATCTTTTCTTTAACCTATAAAGTATCTAGCTCTCAAAATACAAGGTAGATATAAAAAGGAAAACTACATTGTAGCAATGTCTCCCTGTTACTTTTTATACATATTAGTATATTATAATTTTTTTTTTTTTTTTACAAACCCTTGTGTCGAGGGCTGACTTTCAATAGATCGCAGCGAGGGAGCTGCTCTGCTACGTACGAAACCCCGACCCAGAAGCAGGTCGTCTACCAATGGTTTAGCACCAGGTTCCCCACGAACGTGCGTTGCGTGACGGGCGAGGGGGCGGTCCCTTTCCGGCCGCCCCCCATTTCCCGGGACGAGGGGCTCTCCGCACCGGACCGTATATTATAATTTTAAAACTACTTGTAAACCTCATTTTACATTAGAAATAATTATATCACAAACTTTCTCAAAACTTTATTATTATTTTTAAAGATTTTATTTACTTACTTGACAGAGAGAGAGAGATCACAATTAGGCAGAGCATCAGGCAGAGATAGAGGGGGAAGCAGGTTCCCTGCTGAGCAGAGAGCCCCATGCAGGACTCGATACCAGGACCCTGGGATCACGAACTGAGCCGAAAGCAGAGGCTTAACCCACTGAGCCACCCAGGTGCCCCTCTCAAAACTTTAGAAACACTGTTAACATACCAAAAATACTGAGTGAGATACTATACAGAATGTAAGGATGTATGACATGATGTCTTCTAGGAGTTCGATAGTTAATAAAGGAAATAAGAGACATTTATGAAAAAAATAATAACAAGCTACTATATGGTGTCAAATAATGGTATTAATGTCTAGATTTTCCTGTTAAGGGGGCACCTTGCTGGCTTAGGGAATAGAGCACGTGACTCTTGATCTCAGGGTCATGAGTTTAAGCCCACATTGAGCATAGAACTTACTTTTTAAAAAACAAAAAATAAAAAAATGAGCAGCTTAAAAAAAGGAAAAGTTTTTCCTTTTGAGAAGTCGCTTATGATGTCCTTTGGCCAGCTCTTTGTGTTTCTGTTTGCTATAGTTAGTGTATTTGATTTTTTTCCAAAAAGCAGCTAAACAAATATTCTTGGGCTCATTGCTTAAACAAACAAAAAATCATCATAATAAAGTGAGCTTCATAGATGTTTCTTCAAAGATCCATGATAAAGTCCCTTCAAAGAAAGGATCCTGGGGCACCTAGGTGGCTCAGTCAGTTAAGCATCCAACTCTTGTTTTTGTCTCAGTTCATGGTCTTGGGGTCCTGGGATCCAGCCCCATGTATGGTTCCCCACTCAGTGGGGAAACTGCTTCCCCCCCGCCTCCTTGTACTGCGCATGTACTCTTTGTCTCTCTCTCTAAAATAAGTAAATACATTTTTAGTTTTTTAAAAATATTTTATTTATTTATTTCACAGACAGCAGAAGCAGGGGGAGCAGCAGAGGGAGAGGGAGAAGCAGGCTTTCCACTGGGCAGGGAGCCTGAAGTGGGGTTCCATCCCAAGACCCTGGGATAATGACCTGGGCTGAAGGCAGATGCTTAACTGACTAGGCCACCCAGGCACCCCCAAATAAGTAAATTTAAGGGAGGGAGGGAAGGAAGGAGGGGAAGAAGGATCCATCCCCTGGCCTAATGAAGGTATTCCTCACCTTCATTTATTGCAGACAAAATAAGGCAGCGACAATGACAAAGTAGGAAGAAAACATTGCCTCTTCCACAGTGTTGGTCTACCACTAAATCCAACGTTAGATGATTAATTTCTGTAGCCTTATGGATAATAATAGTAGTTGACATTTTTTGATCCTTTATAGACCATTGCATCTAGGCTCCAAACAACTCTATGAATTAGTTATCTTTTATTTTGATTTTACAGATGCTCAGAGTTACATAGCATTTAATTGGCAGAGTTGACACTTGAGCACAGACATTTACATTTTAGAATCTGAACTCTTTTTTTATTTTTTTAAAAGATTTTATTTATTTATTTGACAGAGAGAGTGAGCACAAACAGGGGGAGCAGCAGGCAGAGGGAGAGGAAGAAGCAGGCTCCCTGCTGAGCGGGGCATGGGGCTTGATCCCAGGACCCTGAGATCATGACCTGAGCTGAAAGGAGCTGCTTAACCAACTGACCCACCCAGGCGCCCCTAGAATCTGAACTCTTTTTTTTTTTTTTAATTTATTTATTTGTCAGAGAGAGAGAGAGAGAGAGCACGAGCACAGGCAGAGTGGCAGGCAGAGGCAAAGGGAGAAGCAGGCTCCCTGCTGAGCAAGGAGCCCGATGTGGGACTCGATCCCAGGACACTGGGATCATGACCTGAGCTGAAGGCAGTTGATTAACCAACTGAGCCACCCAGGCGTCCCTAGAATCTGAACTCTTAATCATAAGTCCATGATGCCTCCAATTATAGCATATAATAAATAATACACTGGCATATTATTTGAAAGTAAGCAAAAGGTTGAGTAAATATGGTATTTAAGGACAATAAAAAGAAAGAAATCTACTGTTTTAAGCAACTACAATATGCCAGGCCCTCATTTAATCCTCATAAACCTACTGTGAAGTACATAATATTTTTTTATTTTCCATTTTATAGATCAGGAAACTGAGGTTCAAAGAGCTTAGATAACTTATGTAAAGTAACTTTAGTTCTATTTGAAAGTAAAGTTCAGGCTCTTAATTACCTGAAAGTGTTGGCTATATATTCATGGTTGTGTTAAAACAGTGTAGAAGATGTTTGCTATTTTTGGTAGGAATGTTCTCAGTCAAGTCACTTTTAGCTTTCTACATTTTTTATTTTATTTAAAACATATTTTCAGTTGCTGATCAGGTTCATCATATTGCCCACATGTGTCATTTAGAGAATTGGACAAGAATTTTAGCATTGGAATACAATACAGTAAAAATAATTATCATATTTGCTTTAAAATTATCACATACTATAAGATATTATCAATCTAAATATAAATGATTTTTTAAATATTTTGTTTATTTATTTGACAGAGAGAAAGATCACAAGTAGGCAGAGAGCCGGGCAGAGAGAGAGAGGGGGAAGCAATCTCCCCGCTGAGCAGAGAGCCCGATGCGGGGCTCAATCCCAGGACCCTGAGACCATGACTTGAGCTGAAGGCAGTGGCTTTAACCCACTGAGCCACCCAGGTGCCCCATAAATGATTTTTACTTGTATGCTTTTTTGTATGATTCACTATATTGTTTCAGTTAATGAAGTTGTAAAATTCACAGAATTTTAAAAATTCAGAATTTATTATCTCAATTATATTCAAAAGTCAGTTGATAACCATGACATGATAACATGTAATTAATGTTTTTCTCATCTGAGTTTTGAATGTTGCAAAATGTCAGGGGTGCCTGGATGGCTTAGTTGGTTAAGCATCTAACTCTTGATTTTGGCTCAGGTCATGATCTCAGAGTTGTGAGATTGAGCCCTACACTCCACACTGGGCATGGAGCCTGCCTAAAATTCTATTCTCTCTCTCTCTCTCTCTTCCTCAGTGCCCCCCGCCCCAAGATGTCACAAAATGTCAGAATTACAGAATCCAAAAGTTGGACCAGACTTTTTAAACTATGTGGTCCAACCTTCTCATTTTCCAGATGAGGACACTAATGTGTCCAGAGGTTAAAATGATTTGCCCGATGGGACAAAACAAGTTAAGCCAAGGAATGGCTAGAGGGCTTGCTACTACTGTGTGCCCTACTCCTGGCCACCTGAATTGAACTTGTCTAAATAGAAATGTGTTTGCTATGCTACAAAATTTGAAGACCCTAAAATCTATTGGAATTCCCCAGATCACCTTGAATTTACTTATTTTTTTAAGATTTTTATTTTTATTTATTTGACAGAGAGAGAGGTCACAAGTAGGCAGAGAGGCAGGCAGAGGGAGAGGGGGAAGCAGGCTCCCTGCTGAGCAGAGAGCCCATGTGGGGCTCGATCCCTGGACCCTGAGATCATGACCTGAGCCAAAGGCAGAGGCTTAACCCACTGAGCCACCGAGGTGCCCCTTGAATTTACTTAAAAACTGTGTTTCTATACACTCATGAATCGAATTGCTACCCTTGTATCTTTCTTCTGTATGAATTCTGGAGTCAGTGTGTTAAAGCCACAGTTCCTCTGACTTCAAGTACAGTTCCTTTCCTTATGGTGTTTATGGTGTTATTACTGAATTCACTCACAACGTACTTACAGTAATACTTACGTTGCACTTACTCTGGCCAGGGGCCCTGTTACGTGCTTTATGTTTTACGTGCTTTATGTATACTGACTTACTTGATCTTTCCATGGACGCTATGATATTCCCATTTTGTAGATGACAGGATGGACACAGAGAAACAGAGAAGTCAAGATCCTGTAAATTTTAAGTGACAAAGCTAGTGATTCAAACGCAGGCAGTCTGGATCCACACACTGTGCCTAACCACTATACAAATAACCTCACGCAATGTAACTTTCATAGGTCTCCAGAAAATTTTTAAAAATCCAGCCTCAGAATTTTATATATATATATATATACACACACATATATATATATGTGTGTGTATATATACACACATATACACACACACATATATATATATTCCTTTGACTCAGAATTAACTCTTTTGTTTTAGGCAAAAGAGCTCTTCTTTATTAGTGCTTTTACCCTAACTCTTGGATTATGCCAGCAGTTACACACTATCTACAAAAATTTTCAATTAACAAAATAGCTAAAGTAAGATATACTCATTTTAAAATAACAGTGTAAAATATGTAGAGTGAAAATCTCTCCCATCCTCCCCTTCAGTTCTGTTCTAATTCAATTTTTACAGATACTTCTCAATCTATTTTTCAAGATACATTTATGTTATATACATATAAATGCATTTTTATGTATGTGTGTATATCTATATGTGTATATGTGGTGTAGATACTTATATATGCACACATCTGTGTGTATAAATATATGAAACTCCTACAGCTTAAAATTTTCAACATATATAAATCTACATCTTTTTAAAAGGAATTTTAAATTTAATCAGTGAATACCTGCATGCCATTTGAAATCAAATAATGGGGAGCTTTAAAATAGTTACCTCTAAAACCACTCAGCATGCTTAGAATGCTGTTTCTTAGTTTTTCAATTTAAGGCTTTGTATTGGTTATCTATTGCTGTGTGACAAATTACACCAAAATTTGGAGGCTTAAGACAATACACCTTTATTATCTCACAGTTTCTGTGGGTTACTTCGAGCATGGCAAAACTGGGTGATTTGGGGTCAAGGTCTTGTAAGGGTGCAAGTAAGCTCTCAGCCTGGTCTGCAGGCTTGACCAGCTGAGGGAGGCGGGCGGCCTCAAGATGGCTCATGAGCTGAGCCACTGGTTCCCTTTTTTCTATCATCTTTAGATATTCGTTAAAATGTCTTGGTGTTACTTCTGATTTTCTGTTGTCTTTGTCATTTTGGGTTTATATGCTATTTTATTCCTTTGCTATCATTTAAATGAGACTTAGAGTAATCAGTGTTGACTGAAAGACCACATTTAAATGAGACTTAGAGTAATTAGTGTTGACTGAAAGACCACCTCATACCACTTAAAGTCTAAACAGTTCTTTCACAATATGGATGTACCGTAACTGGTTTAATCATATGGAAAGACATTTGGATCTTGCCTTCTTTCATTTAGATCATCCTTGTTTATAGATCTTTGCATATATATAAAAGTGTTTCTGTGGATAAGTTTCTATAATTTGTTATCAGAAAGGATTTGTATGTATATATTTTTAAAGGTACCACTAAGGGGTGTCTGGCTGGCTTGGGTGATAAAGGATGCAACTCTTGACCTAAGGGTCATGAGTTTGAGCCCCATATTGGGTATAGCACCTATACTCAAAAAAAATTTGGCAGGGAGGGCCGCCCAGCTGGCTTAGACAGTTAAGTGTTGCATTCTGTTCTGGTCATGATCCCAGAGTTCTAAGATCTAGCTGTGGCATCGGGCTCCCTGCTCAGCAGGGAGTCTGCTTTTCCCTCTGCCCCTCCCCCTGCTCATGCTCTCCATCTTTCACTCTCTCTTTCTCAAATAAATAAATAAAATATTTTTTAAAATGTTTTTTAGGTAAGCATACCACTAAATTATCTTTCACAAAGCTATACCAATTTATCCTGAAATTTAATTTTTGTTGTAGTTCAGACATAAACATTCAGATATCCTAGGACTGAGCAAGAATTCCTCCATGTTATATCCTGTTCATGAAAGAGTGGGAGGAAAAGAATATATAAGGTGTTTCCACAGCATAATGACAATTCCATCTTTAGCCTATAAACAGGAAGTAGAGCCAGGATAAAAACATGACTTCCTCCATTTTCAATGAGAAAAGCATAACAAGCACCCTCCGCTCCTAGCATTCCCCCCCAAAAAGAATCAAGCAGCTAAATAAACAGGCTGCCACATATAGGTAGCCACGCTCACAAGTAAAATTAAGGTTGACATTTTAACCAGATGAAAGTCAGCTCCAAACGAAAATGGAATCTGTGTATAAAAGGACCTATGCCACCAAGGCCACCTAAATTTATACAATAACTGTATAAAATGAGTTTTTTAAGTGGAACAATACATTATATTTACAGAGAGTTCGATTCTTAAATGAACTTTATGGCGAATCAATCTTGATGTATTTTTTCATTCTGTAAACATCTGTTTTCTCATATGAATTCTGAATATGATCCCCTAATTACAGTAATTGAAGCCTTCTTTTGTTTAATTAGCAATTTGATTTAAACAACATTTTAAGAAACTTTTGTTTTCTCTTCTTGCACACTGAAAATGGCTGTTAGAGATCCCTCTCCCAGCCCTTTTAGAAACCCTCTACAGTACCTGGCACTGTCAAGGGCTTCAGAAAAATTCACTTTCTGACACAGACAAGGATTTTTTCTCTTAGTTTCTGAACCACTGTCCTTATCCCAATGTTTGTTAGCTTTGTGTGTTTCTGAGCAGGAATTTCTCTCTTTTAAAAAAAAAATTTAAAAAAATTCAATTTAATTAACATATAATATATTACTAGTTTCAGAGATAGAATTTAGTGATTCATCAGTTGCATATAACGCACAGTGCTCATTCCATCAGGTGCCTTCCTTGATGCCCATCCCCCCACCCCGCTCCCCTCCTGCAACCCTCAAGTTTGTTTACAGTTCTGCATCTCGTTCGCTCATATTGCATGCAGGCTGTAGGTCACTTGCACTTCTGTTAGCCTTCGTAGGCTTCATGTGACTCCTCATGTTCGTACCTGGGGTGAAGAAGCATTCCCTTTGTGACAAATTCCCTTCTCATGGCAGAAAAAAGGTGGCTGGTGTGAACACAGTGTCTTTTAAAGCTTCTGCTCAGACACGATGTATATCATATCTGCTCACGTTCTTTTGGCCAGACCCATCATCTGTAAGTGGGGATACATAATCCTCTTTGAGGAAGCCTGTGCTTGCAGTCTCCTATAGAAAGTGGCCATATTTTTTTATGATATGTGTGTGTGTGATGAAGAGATGAGGAGAAAGTGGTACAATTGAGATCTTATTCTTTGGATAGGAAAGGAAAAGTGCTTAGAAAGAATATCTCTGTGCAGAAGAGTGGAGGCTTTACTTGTATTGACATCTTGAAAGAAAGAGCCAGATTACAGTGGAGTGAGTCTGCTGTCAGGTCTCATGCTGGATTGCTAACGGCCTGGAGTTTCTGTTTGGGGTGATAAAAATGTTCTAAAATTAGACAGTGATAACACTTCCACAAACTTGTGAAAATATGAAAAGCCACTGAAAGGTATACTTTAAAAAGCTGCATTTTATGTTATGTGAATTATATGTCAATAAAACAGATAAACAACACTTGCATGCTGGAACTGTAAAAATAATGCCTTTGATAATCTAAGGAACTTTGTATTTTTCTTGGGTAATATTAAAAAAAAACAAACATATTCAAAGTGGGGCACCTGGGTGACACAGTCAGTTAAGTATCTGACTCTTGGCTTCATCTCAGGCGTGTGAGATAGAGCCCTGCATCAGGCTCTGTGCTCAGAGGGGAGTCTGCTTGTGTTTCTCTTTCCCTCTTCCCCTTCCTCCCACTCTCTCTCTCTTTCTCTCTCTCTCTCAAGTAAATCTTTATTTATTTTTTTAAAGATTTTATTTATTTATTTGACATAGAGAGAGAGATCACAAGTAGGCAGAGCGGCAGGCAGAGAGGGAGGGGGGAAGCAGGCTCCCCCCGAACAGAGAGCCCGATGTGGAGCTCGATCCCAGGACCCTGAAACCATGACCTGAGCCGAAGGCAGAGGCTTAACCCTCAGAGCCACCCAGGTGCCCCTCAGGTAAATCTTTAAAAAAATCCTTAAAGAAGTATTAGATGATATTTTTAAAACTCAGTTTTACCACATTTTAAATAAATCTAATAGGACACATGAAGACTTTAAACTTTTGATTATGGAAAGTTCTAAATATATAATAATATTCCAGTATTAAAAAGCCCATATGGCCATCACCCAGTATTAACAGTTGTCAATTCACCAATTTCGTTTTCTAGTCTACTCAAATTGCTTGAAGTCCTAAGTATCATATTTTATAAATATTTGTAAATACTTATTATGCATATCTAAAAATAAGGTTTCTACCATTTAAACATGATCACAAAATTATTATTATAGACTCAAAAACCAGGGTAACTTTTTAGTATCATCAATTATCCAGTTAGTATTCTTATTTTCCCGATTGTCCGATAAATAATATTTTTGTGAAGGCTCTCTTTTTTACTTGAAAGAAAATCTAATACTATAAATTATTATAAAAGAATTACACTATTCAGAGAAAGATAGTAAAATTCTTAAAAAATACATCTAGACTATTTCCCAGAAAATGCTAAGTATCAGAAAGGGAACTCCTTTCTTCAGCCTTGATGATATATCTTTACCCTGATATTAAAATATATGTGTGCACCTGCAGGTAGTTACCTTTGAGGAAAGGAATTGGTGGTAAGGAGGGAGACTTTTCTATTCTTTTTTTTTTTTAAGTAAGCTCCACACCCAGTGTGGGGCTTGAACTCATGACCCTGAGACCAGGAGTCACATGCTCTACTGACTGAGCCAGCCAGCACCCCATGACGTTTTTAACTTATTCTCTATACTATTTGAATTCTCTAACTTTGGTTATGTATTTTCTTCTTGATATTCCATTTTTTCTATCTCCTTTTTATTTTCCTCTATTAATATATAATATATATTACTTTTTATGTAAAGTGAGAATGAAGGCTGAGGCAAAAGACAAAAATAACTGTCAGATGCAGACAAGGGGGCACATATACCATTGAGCCCTAGATAGTTGCTAAGAATGGGCTGCAGACTTGTCTTTAGACTTTATACTGACCAAGAAGAGAATAAGCTGATGAGACACACAAGATACCATAGGAGAAGAAAGTGAACCAACCATATGCATAGGCCTCTTAATAGAAGCAGAAGAAAATCTCTCCTAATTGTCCTCACAGATGATTCCACTTTGTGAAGAACATGTGATCCATGCTCTTAACTATAGCCAAATACAGAGTTTCTAAGGCTGTTTTACAGCATCCCGAAATGTAGGCTGGTGACAGCCACCAAAATTAAAATCCGTAAAAGCCATACAGACACTAGAATGGCAGTACACCATACAATCCTAGCGTCCCGTTCTCTGCTGGTCCTCATTGGTCGTAGAATATTTGTAGGCGTAGCAAAGGCAGTTGTGTGTGGACTGTGACCACCTGGAGAGCCCCTTCCCTAATGAAAAGGAACGGCTGCCATGTCTTAGCTCCGGCAGATGTTGCCATGTGGGGACATCTGTGCGGTGTTGCCCGTCCTTCTATATTTGAAATCTCAGAATTTTTTAGTGTCAACTCAAATTTTTAAAGATACTACATGGGCCCAATAAAGTATTTCTGTGGGCTAAATTGACCTCGTTTTGTGACTATCTGGAGGAATGAATTGATTTCATATCCTTCAGATCATCTCTGTGACTGTGCTTCTTTCAGCACATAGACTTGTTCTAGTTTTTTTCTGGGTTGGAGTAATGACCAATTTCCTCTTGCAAGAGTTAAGAGTTGCTTAATGACCTGCATTCCTGAATAGAAGGCCAAAAAGGAAGAGAAGTTAATATATTCCTTCTCAGCTTTCGTGAAATGATCAATACTCGCCAGAATATTAATTTTAGAGCTGGTCTTCTTCCATGCTACACTAGGAACCAAGCCAGAAGAGGCCTAGCTCTTGTTACCCAGCAGCCAAAAATGACCTCAGGACAGCACCCAGGAGGCACTTCCTCCTCATTTTTGTTCTTCTGTTTGTACTTCCTGCCACTGATATTAGGGCTTGCTGTTCTCTTACTTGTAGGCAGGCATTCAGAGTTCATAGATAATGGTGACTGGAAGAAGGTTTGACCAGTAATGTTAATAGAACCAAAGAGTACTATTGAAATGTCAACATGATTCGTGGGTGTCCCAGTTCTTACATAGTGACTTTCACAGTCCAGCCCTTCTAATGCATGCATACCACTAAGGTTGAGTCAAGGAGAATGCTCTAATGCAGTGATCACCATTAGCCTCTCCTCTAGGACAAATAGAAAATGTGCATTAACTCCTGGACTGGCAAGGTTCTCATTTCAAGATGACCTCCGATACTCAGCTAATCAAAGTTCAAAGGGAATAAAAACTTTGACCACATTTGGAAATATATCAGGCTTGTTTCCTTTTGGACTATAAATCCAGGGAATGACTGAAATTTTTTAAGCAAATATGGAGTGCCGTATGATTTATACTATTAATTAAAGGAAGTGTTTAAGGATGCCTGGGTGGCTCAGTCATTTAAGCGGCTACCTTCAGCTCTGGTCATGATCCCAGCATCCTGGGATGGAGTCCCACATCGGGCTCTTTTCTTGACAGTGAGTCTGCTTCTCCCTCTACCTCTCCCTGCCACTCTGCCTGCCTGTGCTCGCTCTCTCTCTCTCTCTGACAAATAAATAAATGAAATCTTAAAAGATTTAAAGATTTAAAAATAAATTAAATTAAATTAAAATAAATTAAATTAAAAGATTTAAAAATAAATAAATGAAGGAAGGAAGTTTTTAGAGCATTTGGAGTACACGGCATTACATTAATAATGTTGTATATCCATTTGGAACTGTTTGACATGTTTGGAGGTAACCATATCTTCTGTGCTACAGGGTGTCAGTAGATTACGAAAAATAAACACACATCCCTAGCATTTGGCTCTTGTGTTAGATATTATTTATCAAGAGTCGGGGCGCCTGGGTGGCTCAGTGGGTTAAAGCCTCTGCTTTCGGCTCGGGTCATGGTCCCAGGGTCCTGGGATCGAGCCCCACATCGGGCTCTCTGCTCCGCGGAGAGCCTGCTTCCTCCTCTCTCTCCCTGCCTGCCTCTCTTGCCTACTTGTAATCTCTGTCTGTCAAATAAATAAATAAAATCTTAAAAAAAAAAAGAGTCAGATTTAGGCTTTTAAATTATATACCTAGCCATAATGTTAGCTCCAATCAAAATAATTGCTAAATTAAGAAAAAAATATATTTCATTTGACAGTGTAAAATTATTTGTATTCTTTCTAAAAAGATTTGAAGTAGCTGATAATAAAGTGCAGAGACATTTAAAAAAACACGAGGAAAAACAGAAGTCATTTTTCAAACAGGTTGTTGGGTGTGAAAGGTGTAGGGATAGTGGATCATTAGTCTGGAAAGAATGAGTAGATGTTTAAATTGAGTAGAAAACTTAACTCTGGACTTCCTGGTAAAAAGGGAAGTATAAGGCTTGCCTGGGCGGGGTGGGGGGGTGTTGCTCAGCCTGTTAAGCCTGCCTCTCCCTCTGGCTTGGGTCATGATCTCAAGGTCCTGGGATTGAGCACCCTGTTGAGCCCCAGGTCAGGATCTCTGCTCAGCTGAAAGTCTGCTTATCCTTCTGCCTCTACCCCTCCCTGCCCACTCATGCCCTCTCTCTCACCCTCTCTCTCTTTCTCAAATAAATAAATAAAATCTTTCTTAAAAAAGGAGAATATACAAGTTGCATAGTTCTTACTAACAACTAAGATGAAACGTGCTAGTTGGTGAAAAGAAACAAATATTGCCAAGCATTAAATTCAAAGACAAACTTACCACACAGATCTCATTGTGGAGGGTAAACAAAAGTGTCATCAAATTACAATTTTCTGAAAGATACCAAAATAGTCCTTATGTGGTTGTGTCAGCATAGGCTTTTGGCAGAAGTTCAAGAACATAATGTTAAATAAATAGACATATGAAAGCTGAAGAAATATAGATTAATTTTGTAATTTTGGGGGTGATTGTAACATGAATAAGTATAGACTCAATGATTGCTGTCCCTCTTAGAATGTCCACTTAGTTTACAATGAAAAAAAATATTGAACACAACAGGTTTCAAGACAAAACACTTCTGAGATCTTTTAATTTGAGTTAATTTGAATTAATTTGACTTAACTCACAGGTATTTATTGAAGTCACTACATATATGTTTTTTCTGTATGTGTTCTAGAATGTTCATGAATATCTCATCATTAAATGGTCCCTAAGTACTATATATGATGTGTACATCCATTTGATTCTAAGGGAAAACTGTTCTTACTGTCAGCTCACTCTCTGAGATACATAAATATTAGATTCTATATTCAACTATTGTTTTCTTAAAATCTATAGATGATTAAGTTTCATCTACAGTAAAGTGATGGTATGCACTTAAATGGGAAAAAAATTAAAACATTCCATGGATCTAGTTTGGATAGAACATTTAAAATTATTAGTATAAACAATTAAAATAATAAGAGGCAAGGGATTATAAATAACCAGAAAAAGTTCCAGACCTTCAAACTTTTATCTGGCTATTTGATCTAGCCATTTGTATTTCTGATAAAATCAAGTGTTCCTAGTCAAGTTCTCATATATGCATTATTTTGAGCCTTGGCTTTGGGAACACAGCTAATATAGATGCCAGATGATTTTAATCATAATGAGTGATAAAGGATGAAAGATAAAATATTGTAATGTGAAGCCTGTGTCAAACTCCAAAGTATAAACCTAACAATTTTCTCTACTTCTGTCCTTTGTTTTCATGGGAAATTATGTGTGACATTAGTTTGAAATGGCTGAGGAGTCTCTCCAAAGATAGCAGGAGGCTCTCACAGGAGAGACAGTGTAAGGCATTATGCTGGGCAATTTTTATAGGTATCATATGTCCTCAGGTCCTGTCCATGGCATCTCATACATGAGGGAACAGACTTGGGTTAAGTAACGTAACCAACAGAGTGCACACGAAGTGGGGATTGCAATGCTGGCAATAATGTGAGGAGGCTTGCTCCAAAGGAGGTTAGGTAACATGCCCAAAGTCCCACACTACATACTGGACCAGTTTAATTCTTTGCCCAATATATCATAGGCAGATTTTTTAAAAAGATTTATTTTATTTTTTTTTTTTTAAGATTTTATTTATTTATTTGGCAGACAGAGATCACAAGTAGGCAGAGAGGCAGGCAGAGAGAGAGGAGGAAGCAGGCTCCCTGCTGAGCAGAGAGCCAGATTCGAGGCTTGATCTCAGGACCCTGGGATCATGACCTGAGCTGAAGGCAGAGGCTTTAACCCACTGAGCCACCTGGGTGCCCCTAAAAAGATTTATTTTAGAGAGAGGGATCACCTGTGCATTATGCAGGTGAGCAGGGTGAGGGCAGAGGGAGAGAATCTCAAGCAGACTACCCCTGAGCACAGAGCCCAACATGGAACTGGATTTCAAGATCTGGAGATCACGATCTGAGCCGAAATCATGAGTCAGACACTCAACCAACTGAGCCACCCAGGCGCCCTGGCACCACAGTTTAATAAGTAAACAAGAGGACACTGTGATAATTGTTAACTTTTTGTGGAGAGAGGATGTTGTCGGCAGTAGAGCAAACATCAGTGAACTAAGTGAACAAAATCGAGTGCTTGAACTTTCTGTGGTCCCCATCCATTCCTCCCCTTGCTTACCCCCTTTTTCCTGTCACGTGCTTATAAATTTGGGAGAATGTGGGAGTTTAGAGAAAACGTAAGAGTATATTTTAGGTATATAAAATTCCCCCAAATTGGCTTACCCTTTACCAATTTCTAATTGGAAGTACTTCTGTTATCTAAAAAAAATTAGGAGATGGGGAGCCTGGGTGGCTCATTCGGTTAAGTGTCTGCCCTCTGCTCAGATCATGATCCCAGGCCCTGGATCAAGCCCCACATCAGGCTCCCTGCTTGATGAGAATTCTGCTTCTACCTCTCCCACTCCCTCTGCTTATGTTCCCTCTCCCGCTATGTCTCTCTCTGTCAAATAAATAAATAAAATCTTCTAAAAAATAAATAAATAAAAATTTAAAAATTAGGAGGGGTTTATAAAAAGAAAAGCCAGCACTGAAAACCTGAACTATAAGGTTCTCCAGATGGCCTACTAGATTTCTTGCAGAATAAGAAAAATTTTGTAATGTGATAAGTATCTCTTTTTGCTTTGGACAGAAGTGAATATTCATGTCATTTCATTTGTAAAACACAGCAACTCCTGTGTCTCATTTATAGCGAAGCTTTGTCCTCTGTCCATATCCTCGGTCATGTCTAGTCAGGTGTACATGGTCCCAAGTGCATCTCTCCATTAGAGAACTTTTCCCCGTGATATATCTACTTCTTCTGGGATGGAGATTCCACAGACTCGCTCTTTGGGTAGCTGGTTCTAGTGCTTACCCATCCTTGTAAGCAGGAAATTCATCTTTGCATCTACCATATATGATCCCTATTGCATTTTGTCTGACTCTGCCTGCTGGGATGGTGGGAGCGAGCTGGAGACAAATTTACTCACCCAGGAGCCTTCCCAAACTCTTAAGCAGAGACTGCATGAGGGCATGGTTGTTGGCTGGTGAGGTGCAGAACAAATTACGACGTGTCCACCATGCCTTGTAAGTGCCAGTAGTTCTCCTCTGGAAGCTCAACTCAAACTGTTGTCCCATTAAATCTTAAGACCCCCAAATTATTCTAGTCCTCTCCCTTCCCCCTTCAGAACAGCTACTTACTAGGTATTGAGTGGAGAAGAGTGATTACCTGATGAAATGTTTTTCATTTAGATATGAATGATTGAAAAGGCTTTTTTCTCCAGCATGTATTTATTTTTTAAAGCAAGCACCTATTGATTAAGAAATAAAATGCTTATCAGTGAAAGGTATTAGAAGTTGGAGCTAATATTCTTTTCTTCCAGGACTGTGTGAAGTTTAGAGATAATAATGATAAAGTGCTTAGTAGATTATAGCCATAAAGCAAATAGTATCTACTATTATTAGATCCTGGAGTCCAAATAGTCTTTGATCCTATAAATAATATTTCTATGGCCTTATCTGAAGAATTTGATGCTTTAATACAGTCCATATTAATAGTTTTGAAATAGAGAGTCAACTAATAAGCTCGTTTCTTAAATTTGTCCTTATAGGTCTGATTATATTCATTTAAAAGTTTTAGATATTTTTCCTTGGAATCTTTAATTTATAATATATCTATAGCATTTATTTTTCCAGTATTTCTATAAGATGCCTACATTCTAAAATGTGAATAGCCTAGGGACATCTGAGTGGCACAGTCGGCTAAGCATCTGGTGATCTGGGCTCAGGTCATGATTTTATGGCTCCTGAGACTGAGCCCCATGTCAGGCTCTGTGCTCAGTGGGGAGTTTGCTTGAGATTCTCTCCCTCTGCCATCCCCCCACTCTCTTTATCTAGACATAGTTTATTTTTAAGTAATCTCTACAAACCAACTTGGGGCTTGAACTTAGAACCCCAAGATCAAGAGTGACTGAGCCAGCCAGCCACCCTTATTTTTCTTTCCTAGAGTAATGTGCTACCGGTATCCTGCAAAGCATTTTCTGTTCTTATCCATCTATTTTCCTTTCTTGTTATAAATTCCAGTTTTATTGCAGTTTTCCTGTAGCCACTCCAGCCACTACGGAATTACTCTTTAGTTATCCTCATTTAAATTATTAATGGAAATGCAAAATGTCAGAGGGTTCAGGACTGATCTCTAAAACAGTCTTCAGTGCCCAAGTCCTTATTAGCTGTGGTATACTGGAAATAAGGAAACATCGAAAAGGTGGAGAAATATTTGGAAAGAAAAGAGGCCAGAATGAGAGAGAGAGATCTAGAGATCCAAATAGTCAGAAAGAAAGATATACATGAGTAATAAGGCTAAATGGGAGAACATGAAAAAAGAAAAAAAGTCTATAACAGAGAGACATATGATAAAGTTCAATAAGTGAGTAAGTAAGCAAAATTTAATATATACACCAAGTCTTACTTAAAGCTGGTATACCAGCTGTCCATTATTTCCAGTTCCTATTTTAAAATATATTCTTAAGATAACTTTTTAAATTTGCCATTACAATTTTAAAAATTCTCCTCAAAAGATAATCTTTTTGTATGGTGAAAAATTAATAATACTTATATTTGTTTTGGGCTGACATACAGACATAGATTTTTTTCATTTAAAAGAATTACAGTATGGGGTGCCTGGGTGGCTCAGTGGGTTAGGCCTCTGCCTTCTGCTAGGGTCATGATCTCAGGGTACTGGGATTGAGCCCTGCATCGGGCTCTCTGCTCAGCAGGGGGCCTGCTTCTCCCCCTTCTCTCTCTGCCTGCCTCTCTGCCTACTTGTGATCTCTCTCTCTCTCTCTCTCTGTCAAATAAATAAATAAATAAATAAAATCTTAAAAAAAAAAAAAAGAATTGCAGTGTGATATCCTCAAAGAAGTAGGGGTTTGAGATCCAGGTAGATTTGAATTCAAATATTGTCTTTTCTTCTATTTGTTAACCCCCCCAAAAATCACTAAATTCTCCAGCCTCAGTTTCCTCCTTTGCAAAATGGAGCTGGAATTAAAGACTTTCAGGCCTGTCATAAAGCTTAGAAATCATCTACATAAAATGTTTTTATAGAGAGAATGCATTAAATAAGTCAAAGCTATTTTTATCAGAACATACAGTCACATTAGTTGTTAATATAAGTAATATTTCTTGCTTTGTTCCTTGGCATTTCATTTAATAACAGGACCTGTATCTTTTCTTATTTTGTGTGGCTGGTATTTTGTCATTAAATAGGAAATTTTAATATTCAAAAAATAACCCACACAAAATAACTCTAAAATGTCATCTCATTATTTCTTTATTGGAACCAATACTTTATCTTGTTTTGCTAATGGGCACCACCTTAACCAAGTGACCAAGTTACATCACTAAAGAGAGAAATGCTCTCCATGTGCACTGAAGAAGACACAACATCACCACTCATTAAGCATTCTAGCCAGAAATACATATTTTGATCTACTAATGAAGATACCTCAAAGAAATCCAAATTGAAGGATATTGTAAAAACAAATGGACTGTATCTTTAAAAAAAAAAAAAAAAGTCAGTGTGGGAGCACCTGGGTGGTTCAGTTAAGCATTTGCTTTCAGCTCAGGTCATGATCACAGGGTCCTGGAATCAAACCCTAAGTTGGGTTCCCTGCTCAGTGGGGAGTCTGCTTCTCCCTCTCCCTCTCCTCCCCACCGCTTGTGCGCACTCCTTCTCTCTCTCAAATAAATAAATAAAATCTTAAATAAAAAAGAAAAGGTTTATAGTCTTAGCCTTTACCATCCTGTTAAGATTTATTTACTATAATTGAGGACTTATTCTCATTAGTGTGCTTAAAAGAAGTAATGAGGGCTACGAATTCTCTGTCATCCTTTTAATACGTGGTTCCTCCAGGCAACTAGAATATCTGCATGTAAAAGTTAGATCTGCATGTAAAAGATCTGCATGTAAAAGTTCTCATTATTAATGGGAACTGAATTGATGATTAACTAGGAAGCAGCAGTTTTAATGAACAGTTTTGAATTTCCATATGTAGAAGTTGGACCAAACAAATAAAAATTAAACCTTTAGAAAAGATAGATCCCAATTTAACACGTTGATCTTCAGAGAAAACTGTTAATATATACATTTTAGAAATCATTTTAAATATTTTAATTTGTTTTCCCTGAGAATTTAAGAAAGTATCGCCATATAACTTTCCCTGAAATCTGGAAACAAAATTAAATCTTTTTTTTCCCTAAGATTTTATTTATTTATTTGACAGAGAGAGATCACAAGTAGGCAGAGAGGCAGGCAGAGAGAGAGGGGGAAGCAGGCTCCCTGCTGAGCAGAGAGCCCGATGCAGGGCTCGATCCCAGGACCCTGAGATCATGACCGGAGCCCAAGGCAGAGGCCCAACTCACTGAGCCACCCAGGTGCCCCTCTCTTGCTATTTCTTTCACTATCTTTCTCTCTCTCAAATAAATAAATAAAATCCTTTAAAAAATAGGCTGTTTCAACAGCATAACAATGACACTATTATTTGAATTTGCATCATATCTGTATATTCAACTTTGCGTGCATGCATTCATTTTAGACTCCAATTTTGGATTCTGCTTCTATTTTTAAAAATAAATAAATTTTCCTTATAAAACTAGCAAAAAAAAAAGTGCTTTTTATTTAATATATTCTCCAGTTGGGAATGGTCACGGAATCCAAGAGGCCACATGTTATGAGGCCAATGAAATCATGTGGTTTGTTGTTCAGTTAAGCAGTTATGCTTTTGTGAGTCCCTGGGTAGTTTGACGGGATTTCCGGGTTGATTGAGAACCACCTTTGATATCATGGGATGCCTTGCCCTGGTTGTGCAATGTAACCATTAAAACCAAGCAAACCTGTTCAACTACTTCAGTCCTGTTTCTTCTGTATCCAGATCAGGTTATTCCCATGCACATGTGGTTCCATAGAATATTTACCACCTGACAAGAAGGATTGCAAAAATTTCTGTGGACTTACTGAATTAAAAAAATAATAATAATTTGAAAATATGCCATGCGTCCACTGGAGCTTGGAAGACACTATGGGAAAAAACAGGCTTTATTGTCTGGGTAAAATTCAGGTTCAGCCAAGAACAGGTGACATCAGATGCAATTGTTCTTGACAGGTGGCTCTCTCCCTTTCTTCTTTCTGCCCACCTGGGCTACCTACAAACGCCTTTGTTCCTCATTCTAGACCTATACCACAGGTGTGGTAGGCGTGGCACTGCTTCCCACGCAGGCCCAGGTCCGTGGTATAGGAATGGATGGGTTTGTTCTTGCTCTGGGGCAGAAAGGAGGAGACCTCACATTAAGTCCTAGTTTCAGTCATTCCAAATTTCTGTGGTTTTCACATGATGACCTTAAGGGTCAGTCATCTATTTCCTTTGAAGTAGATGATTCATTTTTTATGCGTTTTATTCTGCCTTCCAAATTTATTTTGAGAAGCATGTGGATCAACTAAGTTTGAACTTGATTTTAACTGGTGCTTAATTTGCTAACTCTCAAGTATTGAGCCCTCAATAAATAAATAAATAAATAAATAAATAAATAAATAAAACAGTTACAATCCCAAAAAATGGACTGGGAAATTTTATTTTTAAAATTTTTTTAAAAGATTTTATTTATTTATTTGTCAGAGAGAGAGAGCGAGCACAGGCAGATAGAGTGGCAGGCAGAGGGAGAAGCAGGCTCCTTGCCGAGCAAGGAGCCCGATGCGGGACTCGATCCCAGGACACTGGGATCATGACCTGAGCCGAAGGCAGCCACTTAACCAACTGAGCCACTCAGGCGTCCCATGAAATTTTATTTTTAAAAGGAGGGAAAGAAATCGCTACCATTTCTTTGGGCAGTTCTGTGTTGTAACTTTCCGCTTCAACATCTGAAACTTCCAGGGTTTCTGTTACAAAAACTGGTCTGGCATAAGGTTTTTCCTTCTTTGTTTTGTTTTATAACATTTTGAGCCTGCAACTACTTTGCTGCATTATGAGGGCATTTTGGGTTCTAAACCATGTAAAGATATTCAGATTATTAATCGTGTCTGTGTAGTGAACAAATGATACTGAAGACCTACTATGTGCTAGTCACTGTGTGCCCAAGATACAGTCATGATGTTCCCAGTCTCATTGGGGAAATATATACATATCTGAATAATCATGAAGTCATCAGAGGGTTGTTGAAAGAGATATTTACAAAGGACCACCAGGACCGGACAATGCAATGACCTCTTGTGCCAGAGAGAGAGGCAAGAAATGTGGTAATATTTGACCAAGGTCTTAAAGGATGACTACAGATTCACTCAGTGGGATCCCCCTGTGGGAGTAGGCATTCCAATCACAGGGAACATTGTTTGCAAAAGCACAGAGGCCTGAAATGCAAGATAAATCCTGAAAGTGGCCTGGAATCACTGGAATTTAGGGTACAAAGATTACGCATAACTTTCTTTCACCAGTTGGCTGGCTCTCAGCTGCCTCTCACATTCTCCTCTGTTTTACTCCTGCTTTAGCCCCCAATACAACAGAGTTCTCTTTCTCACCCAGCATCTCTGGCTGTTGAGTAGGTGATTTCTCGGCTAGTTTATAAGCGTCAGACTCTTTTCATGAACGGGACGCACCTTGTGCCTCTCTGTGTCTATTACTCTCTTTAATAAAACCAGTCTTGCCTAGGCTGATCACTCCTCCTATCAATTGGGGTTTATTCCCAAAGACTTGTGACTGTTTTCAAGTCAAGTCTATCCTTGAGGAGTAAAGATTTGTCATCATTTGGGATGATTAAGGAATATGTTGCACATTCTGAAAATAATCCTGAGAAGTATTCCAAAAATGTTTTGAGAAGTGCTGGCATCACTTTATAGCCTTTTAAGGTGATTCTCAGAGAACACTCCTTTGGATATGCAAATTCTAGTATATTTTAAAATAGTCACATATTGTTCATTTTTAGGTGTGAAAATGATATTGTGGTTATATCTCTTAAAAATCATTTTTTAAAGACACATACTGAAATGCTAAGGTGAAATGTGTTTTAAAATAATCCAGTGGTGGGAGGAGAGGGCAGTGTGGGGAGTACAAATGAATTAGTGGGCAGCCATATGAAGTTCACTGTATTTGGTCCTGCACATGTTTTTTTTTTTTTTCACATGTTCAAAACTTTGAATAATAAAAGGTTTTTTTAAAAGTCACATTATAGTCACCCTTCATCTTGAACTTGTAGGTTGGAAAGGAATAATCGTTTTCACAAATATAAAGATGCACGTATACTTCAATGTCATCAGTTCGTTATCCCCTCCATAGGTTGAGAGAATCTTGACTTTTTTGTGAGGACCTCTAATACCTTTTGCTATGAAGAATTTTAGTATATATTCATATGCTGATAAACAGTCTTTTTGGAATTCTAAAGATAACTACGTAGGCAACTAAATATATACTGTAAAACAACAGATTAATGTATACTAAAAATTCTACCTTTTACCCCAAAGAGTGCCTGACTTCTTATTTTAGCTCATCATTGTTTTTTATTTAAGTTTATTTTATTTTAAGATTTTATTTATTTATTTGACAGAGAGTGAGACAGTGAGAGAGAAGAAACACAAGCAGGGGGCATAGGAGAGGGAGAAGCAGGCTCCCCACTGAGCAGGGAGCCCGACACGGGGCTAATCCCAGCATCCTGGGATCATGACCCAAGTCAAAGGCAGACGATTAACAACTGAACCACCCAGGCGCCCCTGTTTTTTATTTTACAGTATTTCTGCACTATGAACACTAATGAATAAGTATTACCAAATGTAAATATAGAGATATTTTTCTCTCGATTACAGTGTATCAAGTTACAATGACTTATTTGTCCTCTTTATAGTGCCCTCCTCCACCTATTGAGAAAAAAAAAACAAAAACTTTTAAGAACTCCAGGCATTCCTGGCCAGTAAAGATCTTATTGAAGTCAGGTCTCTCTGCCATTCAAACTGTTTAGTCTGCAAAGTAGCTTATAGAATAGGATGTCTTCATAGCCTCTCCAACATACAAAATGCTTTGTTATAGAGATGGTAAGGTGACTCAGTGGATCCTCTTCTTCCCTGGGAGAGCCCATAGACTCCAGAGCACAGAGCGAACTCACCAGTCTGAGCTCACCTTCTGACCTCAGAGATCCACTGGAGATGAACAATTGGGGCAAGATTGTGCTCTTCCTATTCGAGTCAATCCTGAACTCATAATACATGCATTTTGTAGTGGTCTTCTTGGTCCAAATTATGTTTAATTAACACTTTCCTTTCATAAATCATCTCTACAAATTTCAATTTATACATTTTCCAGGACACTTAGCCTTTAGGTGAAAGTATCCCAAAGTGTCACTAAGGTTCATTTGCACACACATCGTTTGGAATGCTTGGAGAGCCGCCCCTCACCACACATGTTCCAGAACAGATCACTGGAAGCGAGGCCTGGGCACAAGGATCCATTACACAGCAACAACTCACAGCTAAGCTTTAGAGGAAGTTAACAGTTGGCTGTGGGATGGCAGGACCCAGAACAATACACCACCACTCCACTCCTGCCCACCATGGTCTTTAGAAGTCTATTTTCTCAAGTTGTAAAATACACTGTTGATTTAAGAACAGCTTCTTGTGCAAAAAGAAATCCCACATTTTGGGCAAATTTTTAGAAATATTAAGTGCAAAACTATCCGTCAGTTCTTTTTTTTTTTTTAAATACTTTATTTATTTATTTGAGAGAGAATGAGTGAGAGAGAGCATGAGAGAGGAGAAGGTCAGAGGGAGAAGCAGACTCCCCAAGTAGCTGGGAGCCCGATGCGGGACTCGATCCTGGAAGTCCGGGATCATGACCTGAGCCCAAGGCAGTCGCTCAACCACCTGAGCCACCCAGGCGCCCTATCCGTCAGTTCTAAGAACGATAACATTGCACGTATGTTTACTGGTTGTCATTTAATAGAAAGTTCTTTTAAAATACAGATTTAAATGGTTAGTCGTTCTCATCCTTTTAAGTTGTTTTTTTTTTTTTTGAAGTGTGAGGGTTTTTTTTTTGCCAACAAGGAGATACTAATTAGGCAAGTTGTTTTAGGGTAGCAGTCTTCAAATTTTACCTTATCTATACTATCATGTAGGAAGACTTTACAGAAGATTTAAAGGCCAAGGAGAGCTTTAAGGGAATCAAGGTTCTGAATATTCCATTTCCCTTAGCATTCCTTAGAATTGATCTGAAGAAATAACTTCTGGAGAGGGGACCAAGATGGTGACATACAAGGCTCTTGAGCTCCCCTCTCGCATGGACTCACTGAGAGCACAGCTACACATGGAGCACAGCTACACACAGTTTCTTTCTTACTGAAAGAGACCCAGAACCTAGCTAAGCAACTTCTGCACATCGGATGAATAAGAAAATACCCACATCAAAACATGTAGGAAAGGCTGAGACACACTCTTGCCATAGACCTCCCCCCACTCTCTGCACTCCTAACTCCCAGTTTCTCCGTGAGGAGTGAAGGGTTTGGACTCCACATTTAGTGCCCCAACTTGTAAGACTTCCACTTGACTGACCCCCAAAACACCCACCTTTGAAAGTCAAAGAGACCCACAAGACCATAGCAGAAAAGATAGTATCATCAATAAGTGATGCAGGGAACACTTGGCAGGCATGTGTAAAAGAATGAAACTAGACCCCTGTCTTACACCCTACCCAAAACCAACTCAAGTAGAGTTAGTGGATTAAAGACTTGGCTGTAAGGCCTGGAACTGTAAAACTCTTGGAAGAAAACTCAGAGGGGGAAGCTCTTTCGAACTGATCTTGGCAATGATTTTTTTTTTTAATTAGACAACAAAAGCAAAAATAAACAAGTGAGACTAATCAAACTAAAAGGTTCTGTACAGCATAGGAAACCATCCCCAAAATGAAAAGGCAACCTGTGGAATGTGAGAAAAATACTTGCAAACCACATACCCAGTAAGGCATTAATATCCAAAATAAATAAGGAATTCATATAACTTCATAGCAAGAACAGAAATAACCCAATCAGAAAATAGGCAAAGGATCTGAATACACACTTTTCCAAGGAAGAAATGCAGATGGCCACCAGGTACTATGAAAAGGTACCCAACATCACTAATCGTCAGGGAAAGGCAAATCAAAACCACAATGAGATATCATCTCACACCTGTTAGAATGGCTGTCCTCTGAAAGAGTCGAGATGTCAAGTGTTGGTGAAGACGTGGAGAAAAGGGAAAACTTGTTCATTGTTAGTGGAAATGTAATCTGGTGAAGTCACTGTGGAAAATGATATGGAGGTTTCTCACAACATTGAAACTAAAACTACCATGTGGTCCAACAATTCCACTTCTGAGTACATATCCAAAGGAAAGTAAGTAACTGTCTTGAACAGATAACTGGACTCCCATGTTTATTGCAGTGTTATTTACAATATCCAAGGTGGGGAAACAGTCTAAGTATTCATTATTTGTGAATGGATCAAGCAAATGTGGTATATGTCTATGTATACAGTGCAATATTATTCGGTCTTAAAAAAGAAGGAAATCCTGTCATTTGCAGCAACCTAGATGACCGGAGGGCATAATGGTAAGGAAACAAGCCGTTTAAACAGAGAAAGGCACATACTACATGGCATCCTGTACACGTGGGATCTAAAAAATAAACTCATAGAAACGGAGAGTAGGAAAGTAGTTTACAGTGTCTGGGAGGTGACGGAAATAGAGGGAGATTGGTAAAAGGGCACAAACTCCAGTTATAAGATGAACAAGGTCTGCAGGTCTAATGCGTAATATGACAGTAGTTGGTAACACTGCATTGTACAACTGAGATTTGCTTAGAGAGAACTTAAATGTTCTCATACACACAAAGTGATGGGTTGGATATATTAATTAACTCAGTGGAGTGAATCCTTTCACAATGTATAATATAGCAAATCATCACATTGTACATTTTAAATATCTAATAATTTTATTAGTAAGTTACTCATCAATAAAGCTAAGAAGATAATTTTTAAAACCCTGAGGATATATTTCCAGCTCTGCTTCTGCACAGCCATTCCTCATTATCTCATATTTTAAAGGTGAGAGGCCCCCTTCGCACCCTAATCTTTCTATAGCATATTATCCTACAGTAGAAAAACCTCTGTTCCCCACTGATATAATTAGAAATATGTTTCTAATATAGCATCAGTATTGCTATCAGTGTTGGGAAAGGGAGTCATACTGATGAATGAATAACAAGTTCTTTTGTAGTTAGATGGTTTCCTACTTTGCTTTCAGTAAAATTGCAAGAAGATCTATAATCAGTTGTCAACTGATAATTAAAAACAAAATTTGGTGCTAGGTTTCCCCATGATTTTTGGCATATGACTGAAAGTGCAAAGAATTGAGGGCATTGTCAGGACAAAGCTCCTTCTATCCCCACCAACCTATTCATATAAACAGTTTTTTTTCTCAACATTTTCAAAACACAGAAAGGTAGGAGGATAAAACCGATGTTGAACCCTGTCTTAATTTAGCCACAAGTAGTAAGTAAGTATGGCTAAATTGATACGTGACCTAATTTTCACAAAAATTAGATACTTGACCTAATTTTTGCAAAACTACCCAGTCCCTATCCGGCTCATTAAGATGCATCTAAAATAAAAAATGTGATTTTTCTGTCTAATTACTTAGCAAAATTTTTAATATAACCCATTTGTTTTCATCAGCAGTATGCTAATAGTAGTTGAGATAACTTGATCCTTAATAATTTTTAAATACAGCTTCATGGTCACCACAAATAAAAAAAATACAATTTCAACATACATGCCTTTTGTTGTGATAAGGTAGTTGACCAAAGTCTTTGAAGAATAAAAATATGTCATATTAGGCTGGAAGTTTTTGGTAGAAGCAGAATAGAAATACGAGTTCAAGGAGAGAAAGGAAAGATGCAAAATCTCTGATTATTAAAGAACAACTTGCTTGTGTATTTTTGAAAAAATAGATGATGTGGTATTTAGATTCTATTTGGTATATCTTGTAAGTGGTGTTAGGTATGTATATATTTTTTAATGATAATATTTACAGTGCACCGGAAGTTACATCCTTTGCAAGTATTTTGACTTGAGATGAAAAGTTTTGGATGTCAGCTTAATAATGTGCCAGAAGATACAAAGCTTTACATAATTATTTCGGAAGTGTTTGCAAGTAAAAAGTTTGAAGACCACTATTTTAGAAAACTCAGTCAGAGATCAGCGTGTATAATGGGGAGGAATGGAGAGAAATTGGGCAGGCCACCAGTTAGGAGACAATTGATTTTTTCCAGATGTAAGGAATTTGAACTGTATCAAGTTCATATTCATGGAAGTGAAGAGAAGCAGACTGAAATCAAAAGCTACTAAGAAATAAGAATTACTAGTATCAGCCCTTGCTTCGTTTCACCTTAAATTTTAAATATTGTCAAAACAGAGTTTTCCAATGTTTTCTACCTGTAGACTCTGCCTGGACCTGGTCTGGCGCTCCTTGCTACCCACTTTCTCTCCCTTACTCCCTCCCTCCCTTTCCCTCCTATTCATCAGACACTCTGCTAAGTGCTGAGACTTCTGAAACAGTATCAGGTCCCTGGCCTCTGATAGCTTCCGGTTTAGTAGAGAAGCTTATGGCTAAGTATGATGCCAAGAAAGATGTATGGCACATACTACTCCACCTCTCTCCCCTTGTAACATGCTAGAGGACAGAGAGCTAAAGCTTTCATTTCCCAGACTTCCTCAGATTCCATATGTGGCCCAGCTTTTGCCAAAGCAGACATATGAAAGTTATATTTGGAAGGCAGAAGTGAGACAGAGGTGGCACTTTCTGCTGTTTCCACTAGCAAGCAGAGATATGGAGACTGGTTTTTCTCTGGCACTGTAGCGGAGGCCCCAGAGTCTGGCACCTATTTCTGTGGGTGCCAGGGACATCCATTTTGACCGGCATGGATCTTCCCTGAGGCAATGTGCCTGGAGCCAGGAGTTGAGGCTGCCATTTCCTTGCTGCTCAGCTTTTTGGTCATTCCCCAGTTCTTTGACCATTGCACAGGTGGCCACTTCTGGGGATTATTCCTGGAAGCTCATCCTGAAGCCTGTCTCTCCATGCTTTCTAACTGTTTTGTAAACCCGTAGTTCTGTATATTAAATACCTTTGAGTTTAAATTAGCTAGAATGGCTTCTTTTACTGGCAACCAAATCCTGACTAACACAGATGAGGCCCATCATTCTTCCCAGCCTCCTACCAGTCTCCTGCTTTTCCCTACATCTCTTTCTTGTCAACCAGCTGTTATCATATGGGCCGGTGATAGCTCTGGAGTGGTACATTGCTACTTGAGTTGCTACTATTTCTCCTCTGTGTGCTTTACTTTTCAGAACTGGTCTCTGGCATGCTCTGACTGGTCCTGGTTCTGGTGAACTGGAGTCTCTCCTGCCTTACCCTGGTGAAGGCTATTCACAGACAGATCTAAATACTGGCTTCAGAACAATTAAATCCTGACATACTGTCTACTCTGTCTGCCTTTGTGTTCCACTCACCTGCTTCGGACTCTAGTCCCTCTTTCTGTGTCCTTTGGACAGGGTGTCTTACTCCCCTTGCTCTTCCTCCACACTGTGACTTCCTGTAACTGGGTCATTTCCTTTAGAGCATTGATTCTGTTTATTTGGTCTAAGAAGTCCCCTGAGGAGCTCATTTATCATGCAGATTCCCCAACTCAACCCTGACAGAGTAGGTCTGAGGTATAGCTGGAAGTCTACGTTTTAAACACATTCAACAGGGCATTGTGACCCACTTGGGCCTTATACTAGACCTTGACAATTCTGCGATGTTAGTATGTAAAGCACTTTAGTGGTTAGGACAGAGATTAGGGTCTAACTCCTTCCCTTTTCCCTGTTCTGGGAAGGATGAGAAAAGAGAGACAATAAAGGAAGCCCTTAGGTTGTAAATTTGGATGACTATGATTCTGATTGTAGCACTGGTTCAAAGAGGAAAATTAAGAAGGGAAACCAGTTTGTGGAGGAAATAATGAGTTCCACTTGAGACATGTCGGGTTTGACATCCAAACGAAGATGATAAATTGTTGGCAGCTTGTAATGGATTGATGACTCATGTCTGAGGGTTGATTAGTGGGTTGGATTCTCTGTTGTGTGGACTTCAGAGAATCACTGCTATAGCTAAATTATTTCTGTAGTGTGGTACAACCATGATTGTCCTGAAGATGACTTACATCTATTTGTGTCTTTCCAATATGACATGGAATCAAATATATTTTGTATTTTTTACCAAATTGGGTAAAAGGAAAGGTGAGAAGATTCATGGTAAGATAATCAGTGTTATAGGTTGCCTAGGAGATGCCAAAGATCCAGCTCTTTCCCTTAGAGCTCTCCTTTTCTCTCCCTCAGTCCTTTCTTCCTTTTCCTCCACCCTGCTGACAAATATACATTAGGTATATAAATTGGGGAAGGAAAAATTATGAGGATAAGCGTAAGAGAAGAGATTAAAACCCAAAACTACAGATATTACAGTAAATGTAAATGTTTCACAGGTCTTTGTGTAAAAGAGAACTCTATATTTTTTTCTTCCAAACCATTGTAAAAGTTCTGTTTCTTCTCTAGGACTTAAGTCATTGTTTAGGAGTGGTTTTCAAGCTTTCTTTGAGTGAAATCTTTTTTTTTCTTTTTTAAAGTTTTTATTTATTTTTTTGAGAGAGAGAGAGAGAGCGTGAGAAGGTTGAGGGTCAGAGGGAGAAGCAGACTCTGCGCCAAGCAGGGAGCCTAATGCGGACTCGATCTGGGGACTCTAGGATCATGACCTGAGCTGAAGGAAGTCGCTTAACTAACTGAGTCATCCAGGCGCCCCTCTTTGAGTGAAATCTTATGCAGAAAAAGTATTTCAGAAATGAAACTATACTTGATTGAATTCAAATATATACAATTTACTCATTCTAAACATGTTGCCTAGGTTCCATGAGAACAATGAGACTGTTTTGATGGAGATAAAAGTTTAAAGCTAGGGTATAAGGACAATCGTTTTATGTGAGCAAACAAATTTCTTTCTAAGTCTGATAAAATCCTGATTCATTCAGAAGAGTAGTTACAAATGAGCACTTAAAAACAAAGACATGTTTTGCAATCTTGGCATACTGAAAGTAAACTGATACGGTACCAGAACCCTAATTCTGAAATCTACCCTATAATTATTTAACTTTGTCAGGGGTCAGTCATAAGTATTCATTGAACTCTTAGTATATTTTAGATACTGAGGTTGTATTAGAGAAAACAGACACATGGAATTTATGGCCTAGCAGGGAAGGTCGACACTAAAAAAAAAAAGCTGTAAGTAATTTACAAGTGCATAAACTACAAGTTGAAAAAAATCCTGAGTATGTTGGGAATGTATGACAGGAGACCTAACCTTGTATAGGATGTTCTTCCTAAGGAAATGGTGTTTAAGTTGAGACATAAAAGGTGAATAGGCAAAGGGAAAGGCAAAAAATGTATTCCAGGTCGATGGGCCACAACATGTAAAGGCCCAAAGGTAGGAGAGGGCCTGGGCTATTTGAGAAACTAAAAATCAACATGGCTTTTCCCAACAAAGCTGGAGAGAGTAGTGAGCTATTGATAGAGACTGAACTGTACAAGGCTTTCTAGCCAATGCACGGGAGTAATTTGTAAAGTTATTAATTGATACGTTTTTAATGCCGGTATTATTAACTGTCAACCCTCCACCACTTGGGCTATAAGCCAAGATTATTCCCCCAAGAGGTGGAGGAAGTGCTGCGAAGAAAATCAATAACAGAAACTTTAAATATTTGGCTAAGTCTAAACCAAAAAAATAAAATAAAATAATGGGCTGGACAGTAGAAAAATTGGGGCAGTATGCTTACTTGAGTGAGAATAAAGTCAAGCGCCTGCCTAGGGTACCTGAGAAAAGGACCCTAGACGATGAAGGTGATCCCCAGAGGGCTTTGGGGAGTATCACAGTATTTTCCAGTGTGACCAGAAAGTGACACTAAAAGGTAGGCTGACCAGTAGGTTGCTTGTGAGGCAGCGCAAATACTGAGGGCAGCAAGTGTCTAGAGTGGGAAGGAGAAGGGATCAGTAGATTGGGGTGGGGTTGAGGCATCAGTTACTATTTCTTGTATCATCCTGACATATCTATGGTAAGCATTGGGCGTTAATCTGGAAGGTAGTAGAAAGCCATTAAGGGATTTTTTTAAGATTTTATTTTATTTGAGGGAGCAAGGAGCACAAGCAAGTGGAGCAGCAGAGGGAGAGGGAGAAGCAGACTCCCTGCTGATCAGGGAGCTCAATGTGGGGCTTGATCCCATGACCCCTGGATCATGACTTGAGTTAAAGACAGATGCTTAACAACTGACTGAACCACCCAGGCGCCCCTGAGGGTTTTTTGTTGTTGTTGTTTTTAAGATTTATTTATTTATGAGAGAGAGAGTAGGAGGAGGAGCAGAGGTGAGGGGAGCACGGGTCCTTGCTGAGCACGGATCCTGACGGATGCAGGGCTGGATCCCACGAACCCGAGATCACAACCTGAGCCAAAATCAGAAGCTGGATGCCCAATCAGCTGAGCTACTGAGGCACCCCACCACTGAGGGATTTTAAATAGAAACCTGTCTTGAGGGGCTCCTGGGTGGCTCAGTGGGTTAAAGCCTCTGCCTTCGGCTCAGGTCATGATCCCAGGATCCTGGGATCAAGCCCCGCATCAGGTTCTCTGCTCAGCGGGGAGCCTGCTTCCTCCTCTCTCTCTCTGTCTGCCTCTGTGCCTGTTTGTGATCTCTCTCTCTCTCTCTGTCAAATAAATAAATAAAATCTTAAAAAAAAAAAAAAAAGAAACCTGTCTTGATGATATCTATCTAACTGGGTACAGAGAATGGTTGGAAGTAGGTGGAACTGATCTCAAGGGAAAACTGCTAGAAGGATATTGCAGTAGTCTATCTAGGCAAGAGATGAAAATGATCTGTACAAGGATGGTAGCAGGAAAGGATTTGTAGATACCTGTCTTAGTCTGCTCAAGCTGCCATAATAAAATATATAATAAAGACTGGGGAGCTTAAACAAGAGAAATTTATTTTCTCACGGTTGTGGAGGCTAATCATCCCAGATTAAAAGGTCTACCAGGGTTGGTTTCTGGTGGAAAGCTCCAGTCCTCGCTTGCAGATGGCTTGCATTGTGTCCTCATGTCCTCATGACAGAGATCTCTTTCTTTCTTCCCCTTATGAATGAACTCATTTAACTTTAGTTGCCTCCTAAAGCCCCTGTTTCCAGTTACAGTCACGCTGGGGGTCAGGGGTTCAACAAAGGAGTTTAGGGAACACAATTCAGTCCATAGCAATATATGATATCTTTAGGAAATAGTGCCTGATTGGATGTGGGGATGAAGTAGAAGAAGGTAGGGGAGTCAAGGGTGAACTTAGGTTATTGGCTTGAGTAGAAGTAATAGTGCTATTTAGGGAGATTGGAATCCCTGTCAGTAGAGAATATTTAGGGGCAAAATATCTAAACCTAATGTTAAACTTACTTATTTTCAAAGAATCTATGAGATAGCAATAGGAAATGTCAAGTGGGTAGTTGGTTCTATGGGCCTGGAATTCAGAAAAACATCTGGGCACAGATGTAGATGTAGGTCTCATGGGCTTATAGATGGTCATTGACCACAGGAGGGAAGGAGAGTCCACTGGGCGGTGGTTCTCAAACAAAAATGTGCATCAGAATCACTTGGCTAGCTTGTTAAAACACAGATCACTTGGCCCCACCCCCAGAATTTCTGATACCACTGTATTTTTGGCAGCATATGAACATTTTAGGGCTTTGGAAATATACTGGTAAATTACTTTCCAGAGAGCTCATAGCAATTTATATTTTTATCAGATGAGTATGAGAAAGCCCATCTCACAGTATCCTTTATTGCATTGAATGTTGTAATTTCTTAATCCCAAAGATTAAAAAAGGTGATCTCATTGCAATTTTGTTTTGCACATCTGTGATTATCTGCGACGGTGAACATTTTTTCCTGTTTTAAAATGCTGTTTGCAGGTCCTTTGGTTTTCAGTAAAAACTTTTCTGTTTTTACGTATTTCTGTTTTAACACATATGTACTTTAGCCCCTTCAGTACACCATTGTATTTTGTGGTCAGCATATTTGGGAGATAATTTGCACTGGTGATGTGTACCCTAATGCGTGTGAATTGAAAGAATTCGGCAGGTCTTTCATATTCATCTTTATCAATATGATGAAAATACTCTGCTACTGATACTTTCTCAAATTGAATAATATAAAAATGAGGCCTAAATGGTGCTAGAGATAGTTTCCATGTGGGTGTAGGGTCAGTAAAACCAAGACATTGTCATTCTGATTGATGCTAGCTTGTCCTGTGGCCTTTTAAGGGGGCAGAGACCCAGAAATTCTTCCTCTTCTCTAAATGTGGAACACACTTGACTGGCTCTGGCCAACTGGCCATGACCTAATGTTCCGTCTTACACCATCACTCAGCATGTGAAAGCCAGCCCAACTGCTTAGCTAGATAGCAGCGAAACTACTAATGACAAAACCAGATCCTGCCTGGGAGCTCAGCGGGCTGGTCTCTGTGGCTCTTTCAGTCAGAACCGTGTTACTTTTCTGACGGCCTGTTTCAGTCAGTGATGTTAGATGACTTGAAAGTATACTTCAGCATATGCCTGAGACATCTTATGACTCTTTCCTGGCCTACAGTCTCCCCTGTTAATTTATAATAACGTCTGCCTTGGCCCCCTGTCATCACTTGCTTTGGCACCTGCCAATCTTGATGTGCTGAAACTGGGCCTAGGTCTGGTTTGTTGGCTGGGAAGCAAGTGTTCCTACAGTCATCATCAAATTGCATTTCTTAAACACCCACCCTAGAGTTAGTTCATCACAGAGATACATTCTGGCTATTTGAAGTGAAAGAGAGCCAGCAGATTTTTCAGATAAAATGCACAGAGGCATAATATGGTATCATAACAAGGGCAACTCCCTTCATATCCACAGGACATGGGATTTTGCAATATATTTTTACTCTGTATGGAGTAAATTCTGGAGTATGGAGTAAAAATGGAGTAAAAATTGTAAAATTTTTTGTAAATTTTTTTGTAAAAAATTTTGTAATTTGTAAATTTGTAATTTGTAAAAAAAATTTTGTATTTGTAATGTGTAATTTATAATTTGTAATTTGTAATTTACAATTTGTAAAAAAATGGAGTAAAAATTCTGGGACCACACACCTCTTCCTAGGTTGGGAACAAAGGAGAGCGTGATGGAGTGGACCTGAATTTTGAGTTGAAACAGACTGGTCTTCTGGCTGCGTGGCCTTGAGCAACTTTCTTCGTTTCTCAGAACTTCTTCCTTCATTTGTGAAGTGGGGTAATACATTTCTTACAGGACTGTTGTGAGAATGCGGAAACATGTAAAACATTGCAGGTGTCCAAATGTTAGTTCCCTTCCCTTATTGACGAGGAGTAGCCGCCATTTTGTGAAAGGACTTATCAGTGTGACTTCGATTCCGAAGGTAAGTATGTCTTCTGGACAGCCTGCTGCTTGAATCACAATGGCTCAGCCACAAGGGCATGAGTAATTGTTTTATGGCTTTGAACTTCCTTTGGCACAGGGCCCCACCCAGCCCATGTGAAAATGAACACCACTGAGCAGCCAAGTGTTCCTCAATTATTAGCACTCTCAACACAAATTTGTAAAAAGAATTTAACGGCCAGAAGTCAAATAACTCCAACTGAATATTGCTTAGGAAGACCAGGATTCCCGGCACTCATTACATGTCATTCCTTAGCATGACTGTCTCTCCCATTTTTTTCTGTATTTCGTGATGAGAGGAAGAAACAAGGAGGTAGAAAGAAGAGAATATACCTGTTTGGGGCTCCATCGAAAACCTCTGATGCAGTTTCTGGCCAGGCCTCCTCTTTCTCTTTGCTGCAGATTTTTCATGATTACAGTAATATCATCATTAAAACTTCTGAAAATCACAAATTCAATAAAAGCTGGCTGGGTTTTGTAAGATTGTGTGGAACAACTCAGGTTAGGCTCCACAGGTGCTGATCACCTCTCAGCTGTATCATAATTAACACAGAATTTCTGATCTCTTTGAGCAAGACATGGTCAACTTTGACTTACGCTGTTTTTACTCCAAAGAAAGAAATTCTTCTAAATTTAAAAAACTTCATCCTTTTGATTAATTCAGGCTGTGTCTCCCCATAACCGCCAAACTCATCTAGTTGAAATTTGACACATGTAATTATTTGAATTCACTTTCCTTTAAGCACACTGAATACAGATAAGAAAATCAGAATTTAAATAAAATGTAGTATAATTTAGAGGATGGTTATTACTACCTTTATGAAAAAGATTTCCTTCTGTAGTTGGAAATTCTCTGGTTCAACTATGTCAGTGACAAGGTCATGGAAAAGACAGCAGGAATGCTTGAGGAGAGCTCTGGTCTGCATTCTAGGGCCATTATCGACCAGTTTTGTCTCATTAGTTGTATCAAATAATCCTCTGGTGCTCAGTTCCTTAATATTAGGGGGTTAAGCAAGATAATCTCCATGGTTCCTTCTGTAAATTCAAGTTACAGGAACTTATTGTGTAAACCAAGACCCAAAATCTTAGGGGGGTTGGGGGGGGGGGGGAAACAAGGCCCAAATTTCTGTCTTAGATATTCTGAGTCTCATATCATTGTTAGTGGAGTCCGAAATTTCCCAAACTCCATTTAGCAATAATTCTTTAGTACTACCATTAAGTGCCACTGGTAATAGAATTCTAAGTATTTTGTTATAACAACAGCAATTTAATATTATATTCAAGGGCATATGGAGAAAAAGTGGTTCTAATAAAAAGCATACTAATATATTTCATATGATAATGAGCTTATTCAATAAGCTTGCAAAGTTTCTAACTAATGCAATATTAGCTTTTACAACTTGTATCTATGAAGTCTGTTAAGCAGTGTCTTTTCCCTTTGATTCAAATTTATGTTGACATTAGCAATTACATTTTCCTTCAAATCATACCTATCATAGTACATGACTTGAGTCCTACATTTAAACTCATATTGCATTACGATTCCCTTGCTGCCTTCCAATACATTTAAGATGCATTGACGGTATTACTCAACCACATTTTTGGACATTTAGGATAATTCATTATTTAAAACAAATTTGAGAACCGAAACTCCGCTAACCATAAGAATGACTTTAAAACTGACTCACCCAATTTGGTAGTCAACCTATTTTTTAAAAAAATCAGGTTTGAATGGAAAATGGAGAAAGCAAAAGGCTATTAATAATGACAGGGAGTGGGTGTCTGAACAGGTGTAGTAGATTGTGGTGACAGAGATGTGAAATTGGTGCTATTCTCAAGAACCACATCCCCATTTTTTTGTCACCTTCTCAGCAAATGGTGGTTTTATGATTCGGAAAAAGATGTACAGAAGGTTGAAACAAGACCATCAGAATCTTTTTTATTCAAGAGGATGAAAAGGCTTTCAAGTAAACCTTCAAGACTCAAAAATAAGAATGACTCTTAGGTGCTTTAATCTGAATTTTGCACCAATGGAGGAGATCGAACATTTTCATGAGCGTTTTTCATGTCCGTGAACAGAAAGTCCTCCATTTCATACATCTGGGAAGTTTTCAGTTCTCACGGAACCTATGTCCTAAACATCTTCAGTTGCATCCTCTTTCCCATGTCTTCACTGTGACTGCATAGGCTCAAACCATTATCCTTTCTTATCTGACAACTGCACCAGCTCCCAGCTGCTCTTCCAGGTTTCAGTATTGATTCTCCATCCTGTCAACAAGCTGACCTTCTCAAACATGAGTCTGATCAGGATCCTCCTCTTTTAACAAGCCATAAGTGAATTTCCATTGCCTTGAAAATAAAATGCAAACCCTTAGTGTGACTTAAAAGATCCATTGTGATCTGCCCCTCTGTTCAGCCTCACCTGCCAGCACTCTCTTCCGCAGTCCAGCTTCATTTCTTGGTCATGCTGAACCAAATTTTAGTTCCCTAAATTCACCTTGTTTCTCATTACTCTAAACTGCACATACTGCTCCTCTTGCTTGGAATGACTTTTCTCCTGTCTTCATCTGGGAAGCTCTTACTCATCCTTTAAGATTCAGCCACCATCTCCTTTTTTCAGCTTTAATCACTCTTTCGGGTTGGATGTTACACCAGTGTGTTCCCATGCATGCCCTATCTCATGACTCATTTTACTCTAAATTGCACTTCAGAGACGCTTGGGTGGCTCAGTCAGTTAAGTGTCTGCCTTCGACTCAGTTCATGATCCTGAGGTCTTGGGATTGAGCCCTGTGTTGGGCTCCCTGCTCAACCGGGATTTTGCTTCTCCCTCTCTCTCTGTCCCTCCCCCCTACTTGTGTGTGCACTCGCATGCTCTCTCGCGCTCACTTCCTCTCAAATAAATAAAAAAAAAATCTTAAAAAAAATTAAATTGCATATCATCATTGCATTTAGTGCCATTGTCAGTCTCCCTACACTGAGATTCTTGGAAGGGAAGGACTGTCTCATTCGTCCTTTTCTCTCACCACTTAACATAGTGCTTGGCACGGAGCAGGCATTCTGTAAGTGTATGTTAAAATAACCAACATATAAATAATCCAGGAAAGTAAAGTTCAACATGGAACAACTATTTTTTTTAAGGTGGAACAACTTTAAAATGGGATTATTATGACACAGATTCACATTATATTTAATACTACCAAAGCTGCTATGATATACAACAGAAATGTGACCCACAACCGTACAGATAACTCCAAATAATAAACATGATTTTCTCCTTGACTAGAAAGAACCACTAAAACAACAACCTTTCCTGATACTCTTTTATTTTGCTTGAAAAGCAAAGGAAGCCTTCTCCCCTTCCCTCATAATTTCATGAGTTCATGATTTCCAATCTCGAGCTATGGTTGCTACTGGCATTTAAATCTCTGAAACTTCGTGTGTTCCGGTTAAAACAGAAGAGAGAACTACTGACTATACATCTTCAACTGCTTCTGTAAAATTATTAGGAAATTTTATTTATATATTCGCAATGTACAGAATGTAATTCTGTGAAAAATGCAGGCTGCCACAGTAGGCTTTCTTAGGGAGGAACAATAGGCAAAGCAAGGACGAATCTCCATAAACTTGGGCATCTAGGAAATACTTCCTTATTTTTCTATATGCCTGTCATTCTATGCACTTAATTTCTATCTATGCCCAGGTAGGAAGGCCAGAATGAGAGGGGGCAGAAACTTAGCTCAGTTTGGACTTCTCTTTTCTTCTCCAAGTCCAGGGGCCCATTTAGTTCCCGGACCTCAGAGGGGCAGGGAGGAGAGGTGTTTGCTCCTTAGTCTTTTAACCAGCTACATTTCAACGTGCACACAAACATGGTAAAATTATAGGCCATACTCAGTTGACAATTATCCGAAATTGGCTATTGTAGACATCTGAGCTAGCGAAAAACAAAAGTGATAGCACACTGCTCTCTACCAGAATGGAGTGGTAGATACCAACGAAGTTCTAAAGCAGTTATGTGCTCTCTGAGAAGCTTAAACCAAGTTCAGCGAAGTTAGAAATGTTATATAAGGTTAAGCATGTAATGAGTTCTATATCAAATAAAATATGTAAGGTTTGATGTACGTAATCTATTGAACAATAAAGTTAGAAGTAGATGATTTCTATCCATAGGAAATCATCATCACGAAACAAATCCCGTGGTTTTAAACACAAAGGAAAATCACAATGGCTTTGAAGTACACAAAAATACAAGCCCACTTGGAAGTACATATGGATCTGTGAATCCTTGTATGTGAAAAAATCAGAAAAATGCATCCTGAGGTATTAACATTATTTCGTAGCAAGATCTCTGATGTCTAATTTTTCCTTTCATTTTTAAAGTTTTTCTCTGATGGATAAGTAATATTTTTATAATAAAAATTAAATTGCATTTCTAAATATACTTTTTAAAAAGATTTTATTTATTTATTTGACAGAGAGAGAGATCACAAGTAGACAGAGAGGCAGGCAGCGAGAGGGGGAAGCAGGCTCCCTTCTGAGCAGAGAGCCCGATATGGGCCTCCATCCCAGGACCCTGGGATCATGACCTGAGCTGAAAGCAGAGGCTTTAACCCACTGGGCCACCCAGGCGCCCCTCTAAATATACTTTTGAGGGTATTGTTACTGAGACAGCAGGCATTGTGTGTGTGCTTACAATGTAAGTCTGAAGGTAGCATGAGCACCAACTGTATTCTACCACGGTAGAGAGAAGCTAAAGTGATGATGGAATTGGGGAGGGCATACATGGGTGAGAAAAAGCAGGTAAAGTGAAAGGGCCGGGGCGCCTGGGTGGCTCAGTTGGTTAAGCATCTGACTTTGGCTCAGGTGGTGCATGATCCCAGAGTCCTGGGATTGAGTCCCACGTTGGGCTCTTTGCTCTCTCTCTACCTGTCACTCCCTCTACTTGTGCTTTCCCGCTCTCTTTCTGTCAAATTAATAAATAAAATCCATTTATTTAACCAAGAGAGACATAGCGAGAGAGGGAGCACAAGTGGGGGACTGGGAGAGGGAGAAGCAGACTTCCTGCTGAGAAGGGAGCCCGATGTGGGACTTGATCCCAGGACCCTAAGATCATGACCTGAGCGAAGGCAGATGCTTCACGACTGAGCCACCCAGGTGCCCCTGAATAAAGTCTTAAAAAAATAAATAAATAAAGGGAAAGGGCAAAGGCAGCTAGGACTCATTGCCGACTGACTGCTACAAAAGGAGGTTATAGCTCACAGCAGTTTTTCATGAGAAGCCAGATATCTAGATTTTTATGTGAAATTTTTTAATGTTGAAAATAAGTTATTTTTTAATTGTCAGCGCTGTATCTGCCAAACCAAAGAGGTCTGTAGGACAGATGTAGCTTCTGGGCAGCATATTTGGACTTTTGCTCAGATAGACCTATTGGTTCATAATTTCACAAATTAATTTACAGGGCTTCCCAACATATTTGACACCAAAGCACACATAGAAATATGATAACATTTAGGGCACCTGGGTGGCTGAGTGGGTTAAGCCTCTGCCTTCGGCTCAGGTCATGATCTCTGGTTCCTGGGATCGAGCCCCACATCGGGCTCTCTGCTCAGTGGGGAGCCTGCTTCCTTCGCTCTCTCTCTCTGCCTGCCTCTCTGCCAACTTGTGATCTCTCTCCGTCAAATAAATATATAAAATCTTAAAAAAAATTTAAAAATATGATAACATTTGGACAGCACACCGAAAGAAGCTTCTTGTTGCCTAGAGGTCTCTGTGGCCTCCTAAAGCTTAGGTCTCAACACCCCCCATCCACCCATCCTGAATTACTGAGAGGCTGAAGAACTAACTATCTCAGGCATCCCTGTAACTCTCTGTAAGGCATTTGCATCACCCACTGTAGCCTGGCCCATTCTACATTAGAAAGCATGGAGGAAATGAAACGAACATAGCTTTTGGTGGTGGTAGAATAGGGAACAAAGGATTTGGGGAGAAATCTCAGGATTTAGGGAGCATCTGGTAGGAAGCAGGGGGGTGACTGGTTGGGCTAGAACACCTGGGTGAAGATGCTGAATCCTGATCACCTTCCTCGAAGACCAAGAGTATAAAGGTCTTTGTATCTCTGGGGCCTGGCACAGAGGCTGACATAGAAAGTGCCTAAAATATGTCTGTTGGTTAAATGAGATGCAGTCCCAGGGTGCTGATTCAGGAAGGAGAGAACCTTGCCTCAAGGTTCTCCCAGTTTTGGGGGATGGAGGGTAGGTGCAGTCCCTGATCTACTCGGCCTATGGACACCTTCCACTCCTTCCTTCTTGCTCCACCCCCCAAATCCCTTTCCCTGAGGAATTTTCCTTATCTGTAGGGATCACACTGATTTTCCGTACAACCCTCCCACAATACTTGAGTACTTCTTTCTTTTCTTTCTTACCTCTCCCCTCCCTACCCATGACACAGGAAAGGAAATGCTAGTTAGCCTAAACCAACTGAGGGTGCACAAAGGCCAAAGATAGATTTACTGGATGGAATCCAGTCATTTCTAGATCTTCAGCTTCCTTCACTCCCCTTAAAACTGATCTAGCTGGAGATATGCTTGAGGTGTGGTGCTTTCTCCTTTCTCACTGCCCCTTGCATAATCCCTTCTCCTCCACCTCCTACATTATGAAAGGGCCTCCCTCCCACTGGAAATTACAGCAGCACATTGCCTTAGGGTGGGAGAACCTCTGAGTAGTCAGACAAGAAGACAATTCAAATTATTGGATGCGGAGAAGGGGGAGTAATTATAATAATCCTTTTGAAACTCAGGAGGTTTTCAATTCTTTACTTTCAACAGAATTAAAGGAGGAACTAATTGAGCGGTCAGCTGGTGATTCATTAAAAAATAATTTTTATGATTCATTACTATGTGATTTCAATTATATAACTCTGAAGGGGGTTCAAGTAATTGTAGGTCATTGCTGTAATAAAACTTTCAGTCTCTTCTTCTCATGCATATGACTAAGTTCTTCAGCACTGCCATTAAAAAAGAGAGTTAAATGTAAGTCTAATTCTAACATAAGTAATATTAACCCACAGATACAAAGGCTAATTGGAAAAAGGTCCCATTACCTTATTAAAAGATATGCTTACAGTAATATGTTAACCTGTATTTAACATTTATGTAAATGTGTTATTTGTGTTGTTTGATTGGTGATGTCATTTAATTACTGTGACAGTAACTACAGAAGAAAAAATAATAGCATGGTAGAAGCAGAGACTATTTCAGTGTGCATCCAATTTTTATTGTAAGGATTATGATAGAATGATCAATCAAGGATTTTTAAGCATCAAAATATGGCATATTCGGATAAAATTTTGTGAGGAAAATGGAATGGAAATAGGAGTTCAAGGAGAAAATGTAATGTGAAATTTCTGACAATGTGTGTGTATATGTGTATATATATGTGTATGTGTGTGTATATGTGTGTGTGTGTGTGTGTGTATGTGTGTGTGTGTATTCTTTTACAGAGAGTGAGAGAGCTTGAGTGCGGGCCGAGGGGGAAGAAGCATGGAACCTGACACAGGGCTCGATCTTACAACTGGGAGATCATGACCTGAGCCAAAATCAAGTCCAACACGTAACCAACTGAGCCACCCAGGTGGCCCTCCAGTATATATATTTTTAAGATGTGGGAATCAAATCTTTCTGATGTCTATATTCCTGGATTATATTTAAGAGTCACATAAAAGTTTAATTTTAAACACGTCAGTAGTTAGAATACACCAGAAATCACATCCTTTGCCACCATTTAAATTTATGATGAAAAAGTTTAGGTGCAAATTTAGAAATTGCGAGGGACTAAAAAGTTTTTCAAAATTGTTTTAGGGAGCGTGCAATTAGAGTCTAAAGACCGCTCGCTTAGGAGCCAGGGCCCAGGTCCTAGGACTAAATCAAATCCTGTTTTTTTTCCAGTGGTAACATAGACTCCATGTTTAGAATTGTAATAATCAGTTTATTTACTTCTTCAGTGAAACAGATACTAAAGAACTCTGTACAAAAAGTTCAGTTAATTAGCTGTTACGCAGTCATAAGGAGAAAACTTCTAGAGTATTTAGCTTTAAATAACTTCCAACTGCAGATGATTCACAGACTTACAGTTCTAAACCAGACCTCTCGGGACGCCTGGGTGGCTCAGTTGGTTAAGCAGCTGCCTTCGGCTCAGGTCATGATCCCAGCGTCCTGGGATCGAGTCCCACATCGGGCTCCTTGCTCGGCGGGGAGCCTGCTTCTCCCTCTGCCTCTGCCTGCCACTCTGTCCCCCTGTGCT